>JBBPBS010000629.1:1561605-1589531 GCA_037974835.1 Cicer judaicum | reverse complement strand
ACATTTGAGCAAAAAAAAAAAAAAACTAAAACTTATCCCCTACTATCAAATGTGATAGGAACGTATCTTGAGTTTCAATACATCACTTTAACAATAATCTCTGAACTTTAAAAAAAAATCACTATTAAGCATAAAATCAAAAAATGTATTAAGAAACCAACAAATATGAAATAAATTTTTTTAGCAAACAAATCAGATATAGAAGGGCAATATTAAAGAGATAGAAAATGAAACAAACATAAATTATGTGGAATAGTGTATAGCGGCGAAGAAAAAGAAGGCAGCGGTGGTGTAACAGTGGTCGATTTTTCGCAACAACGTCGGAGGAGGTTTGAGTTTTTAGTTTTATCTTTTTTACTTTCTCATTCATAAATCATCTTGTTCATATTTTTACAAATCAGAATATTATGTTTGTATAACAACACAATGGGTATAACATTAAAGAGATAATTCTTCTTTTAGTGTTTGTTTTAAAAGCATTAGTGTTATATTTTCTTTTAAAAAAAATAGTCTTCCATGTCTTTTTTTTTTCTTCTCAATTTATAGACTAAAATGGTAAGTCTTTGTGTTCATGAAGTAAAATAAAGTTGTGGATTTTGGTAATTATTTTGCAGCAAAATCAAACAACTTCAGATAATTAAGGAAATATGTAGTTGATCTTTTTGATTGAGTGTACAAATGATGAATGATGAAGATACAATCTTATTAAAATTTAAAAAAATTAAAATTAAAATGAAGAGAATCTTGCTAAGGAATAAGGTGTAAGGACAATGTGGTTGCATTAAGGAAAGGAATGCAACAATATTTCTATTTGTTTTTTTTTTTTTGTTTTTATTTCTCTTTTTGGTTTCTTTTTTTAATATAATTCAATGGGAATCATATAGACTCAAAATTTGGACCATTTATAAAATGATAATTTTTTTATATTAATAAAAATAAGTGTAAAATATTTATTAAATATATTTTGTTACTTTTTTTATAATTATTTTTAATTGGTTGTACAAAATTGGAGTACTACAGTTTCAAATACCTAATTAAAAGAGAATTTGTTTTAATGAGTGCAATTGAAGTTGTATTTTCATCTTTAAAAAATTTACTTTGCCAACTACATCTCAACAAAAAAGTTTGAGTCAAATGCAAACAATATATATTAAAGAAAGATATACAGAAATATGAGACACCCTAAACTGAAAATTGAGTTAAAAAGTAAAATGCACTAGTTTTGAAATACATTCGCAGCGGTCCCAAAGTAGAGTATACAAAATTTCCTTTTAAAATATAAGGCTCAGTACGTCACACTCACACTTAAACAAGACCATTGCATAAAATTTCTTAATTAAAAATTATTTAACATAGAATATAGCTGAAGTTTATTAAACAAATATTTATGACATAAAAACATGTTCAAAACTTAGAGACAATTAATTTTATCTTCGAATAAAAGATCGAATATAATGCAATTGACCGATAGAGTTTACAAAACAAAAATTAGTTCATAACTTGATAAAGCACATCAAATCACTCCCACCCAATATCACCTATCTCAACATTGATCACCAATTGATAACCTAAAATAATTGCGCTCTCACAAGTGCCAAACACAAGCAATAAGAGGTGAACTTTGAAAATATGTAATAGTGTAAAATAATTGATAAGAACACGTAAAATATTAATTAAACATTGTATCATATCAAACCACAATTAACAATATTAATCAAGGTAAAACATTAATACAATGCACAACGTCAAGTAAGTTAACACACTAGTCGAGTAATGTTATGCATGCTCTTATACTCTAGATTCTTCCTCTTTCTTTGGTACCATTCTAATTCTGAAGTATTTGGTTAGAAGGTTTGATATTGTGCCACCATCCTAGTGGACGGACAATACAGATTGGCCTATCCTCATAGATCCCCTAAACTCAACCTGAGATACATATATGTGACAGTCGAGGTAAACGTGTGTTGCGTGGTAGCTCCCAACATTTGGAGTGCTACCTCTAAGTTACCTAGGAATTCCCAACTCAAATACCTCCAAGGTCTAACGATCCTGCCTTAAGGCTCAACAATAGACGCCACTATCAGGCTCAATTCACTTGTACTTCCTCGAAATCACTAGGCTTATCAAATCCTACCTATATGATGACAAGAAAATCCTTACTTCAAACAAGTAACATCCAGATTCTCCCCTCGTTTGCCTAGGCTACTCACTCCAATAATAGAACCATCATTGGCACATATCGGATTCATCATTATTGAATTAATCCCAATATGCATTTCATGATATTCATCAAGGTGGTAACATCATAAGTCAACAAGTACATATCATCAATGCATATTTTCATAGTCATATATTACATTCACAATTTATCATCATAATACACAAACTCCAACAATACAAGATTTTCACTCACATATAATAATACTAGATCATTCACACACACCACATCAATTACAATGCAAACAATTACAATTCATTGTACTTTATATCATATAACAATATCAAGGGTGGATATAAATAAACACACATAATACGTCAAATAAACAATTATACAATAACTCAACTACCACACAATCTTCAAAATCAAATCAAACAACACTTATAAAAGTTTAACCTCACCAAATTCAAGTTTTCTCATTACTAAACTATTACTCAAAAGGCTTTAGCTATACGTAGCGAGCCTCGAATGAATTATGGGAAATACAGTTTTTCCGTTTATATCACTTAATTTACACTCATGAATTTGAACTCACTCTCACCCCATACCATAATTTGGTGTTGTAACACCCATATTATTATATTTTAATGCTATGATAATATATTATTATTGCCTTAGTGATTTATCTAAATTATTAATACTAATAATATTGAAATGTTTGTAAATATATATATATATATATGTATTTATTTATATAAATAATAATAATAATAATAATGATAATAATAATAGTAATAATAAATAATAATAATAATAATAAGTAATTTTTACTTGGTTGTTGCATTGATTTATTCTCACTTGTGGACTGTTAAAGATAGTGGTTGGTGAAGACGCGACACGTTAAATCAGCAGATCGACTTCGTTGGGAAAAATCTTCAGCCAAGATAAGGGGTGAGAGGAGGTTCGACTTTATGAGTATAAAATAACGTGGGATGAACATGAATGCCGAAATTTCCAAAGATTCATCTAGGGCTTACTACGTACTGTCTAGCCCTATTGAGGGATAATAATTAATTAATAATATATAAATAGTAATAGTGATGACTAAAATATGATTTAACAACTTACATAATTGTCAGGAATTTATTTATATCAAGATTGCATGTTGTCTGATTTTATGAAATCTTATGTTGATTGTTATGGTATGAATGATATGTACTTGAATGTGTTTGTTACTTGATTGAATTTTTTATATTACTTGAATGTGCCACCTATTGGATTCCATATTATTTGATTGATGAAACTGGATTGTGTATTGTGAGTAGTGTAAACTAAATATTGAGATTTTATTGTGATTGAGTGATATAAATATATAATGATAAATATTGTGATGTCAAATAGAAACTTGTTGAGTTATGATGATCGAGTAAGTTTGAGATATGTGTTGTAGATTTTGGAGTTGGGATTATTTTATCATCATATAGGGAGGGTATGAAAAACCTAGTGATTCAGGGAAGTACAACTGAATGATTCTAATCATGGAGGGCTACAGTCGAATTGTAAGGTAAGACTGGTGGACCTTGGGGGTACCTCTAGTAGGAAATTCCTAAGTGGATTAGTGGGTTATTCCTTAAGGCCGAGAGCTACCGTGCAACACAAGAGTACCTCGACCGTCGCATATATGTGTCTCAAGTTGAGTTAAGGGGATCTATGAGGACTGGACCATTCATGAATTTTCTGTTCACTCTTGTAGTGGCATAGTATCAGAGTATAGGAGTATAGAGTATATGACATGCATAGAGTATATAGTATAAAGTATAGGACATGCATAACATTTCATCCTTGTGACTACTCTATTAAGATTGATTTAGATTAACCTTTTATGATCTTGAATATTTCTCCTGTTTTTGCTGATTTAACTAATTGTGTGTTCTCCTTGTTTATCTTATATTTTTATATAATTTTGATACCCATCCTTCGTTGTTTGTGTTTGGAGTTTGCGATGGACACAAATGAGTTGCAAGCTTCAGGTAATGATTAGTACCATGAGAGTGGCGAAAGCCATCTTGTCTTGAAGACTTTTATTATATATTTTCTTTTGTTGTTGACGTCTTTTAATTTGGGAATTTTCGCTCTGATAGTGACATTGGACTGAGATTAAATTTACATATATCATTAAAATTATGTACGCGTACTTCAGAAAGGATTTTATTGAGTATTGTTATGATTCCGAGTTGTTAAGTTTGATGAAAATTTTGGATTAATATGACATGTTTATGATTATGTGATACTATTTACTTTAATAAAAAAATGTTTAGAAGTTTATATATTTATTTATTTGAAGAATTTCATTGTTTTAAAATAAGAAAATTAAATTTATTTATTTATTTGGGATTTAGGGTGTCACAGATGCTTTCGTGTGATTTAAGAATCAAAGTAATTTTCAGCAACCATGACATGTCAACAACACGCAACGGACAAGTCCAAAAGCATTGACGAATTTGCAGAGTCAATGATTCAGGGCTGACAATTTGCGCATAGCATAAAAATCAGTGTTATATAATTAATAAAAATGTTAGGAGAATAAACATATTCAAAACAAAGTGAAACAAATTATTAGGAAAAACCTCACCAACGCGTCGGAGCACCGACAGGTTTGACATCAACTTTATCGAAACACGCAAATGACTAGTGCTTCTTGAAGGTTTCAATGAGGATAATCCAAAAATGATATCAATTTTTCAAGAGGATGAACGTGCTAGTTGAAATTCAAGAAAATAACCGCGACAATGGTGGAAACCTGGTTTTTGAAGTGTAACAGTTAGCTATTTCAAGTATAGGTAATGGAAAAGGGTGTTTCTTGGAATCCAAATATGATCTCAGTGATCGTTGGTGATAGTCGTGGTGGCCATAATCTTGATCAAAAGATGGAGGAGTGATTTTTGACAAAAAGAAATTGAGCGTTTCAATTTGCGATTCAGGTTGGAAATGAAAGAGAAAATCAAAATGATCAGAAATATGGTCTCAGTTTTGTACGACACCCGCTGTAATGGTCATAGTCAAAGAGAGAAGATAGGGAGGAAATAAGTATGAAGACGACTTATGAAGAATACCGCAACAATATATGATCTTCCTTTTTTTTTTTGCTTTCTTTTATTCATTATTATTATTATTATTATTATTCATTTTTTTTTCTTGCATATGAGCTAAATCCATAAAACACATTTTACTCATTTCTTATATTTTATTTTTATAACAAACAACAATAATCAAAGCCTCATTAATAAAACATTACTAATATTTTAAGATAATTATTTATAAATTAAATAATTAAAATAAAATATACTTAAAATAAAAATTATAAATATTTGCACACTTAATATTAGTCAAACATATAAGAAAATATCACAATAATTATCAACTCACATATACATATAAAATTTCCTAAAATCTTATTCTTTAAAGCATTACACTAAAATACAGTTATTTTTAGAAAAATATAATGAATAATATTTTTTTTTTTATTTGCATCACGCATTTAGTCTTATATGTACAAGATTGGTACATCATAGAAAACTCACATATAAAGAAAATTAATATCAAAATAATCAACCTATATTCTAAAATAATTGTAATACCCAATTAGTTATTTAAAATTTTATTTTATAATAACATAATTTATTATAAAATTTGAGGTGTTACAGAACCCATTCTAAAGTTGTGAAATAAAATTGTTTATTATTCTTAAGAAAATGAGTATGTGGATTGTTTGTAAATGTTTGAGCAAGCATGTATCGATCATATTATTTTCTTTGACTACGTCAGAGACACATGGACCATAGTTGACTCCTTACAAGGAAAAAATTGTTGAAGAATAAACTAATCGAGTGTTGCATCTAGGAAACACTATGGCTAGTATGTATGTCATTCAAACTTTTCATTGTTTTATATTTATACTTATATAGGATTAAACATGCATGATAGAAATTTTATTGAAAAAATATCAAACCTTTTTTATGTTTGAATATTATGGTTGAGTTTGCTTATTAATCATTGAAGAGATTTTTGGAACACAATAAATGAGATTTTTGTAAGGCATGAGATGGTATGAATGACATGTTGAAGTTTCAAATTATTAAAATAAAATGTTCGTTTGAGATAAGTAAGTGTCACAAAAAGCATATACACAATAATCTATTTTATGAGAATTTGACTTGGGTTGTATTCAATAAAGCTTTAGCTGATACTGTTGATGAATACAAGAGAGTTAGCTATGTCGATAATGACAAAGTTGTGTGTTGTTGTATACTTAGAAACACTAATGGATTACCTTGTGCATGTGAGTTAGCACGATACAAGTTAGAAGGTGTTTCAATCCTATTGGATGTTGTTTATATACATTGGAGGAAATTAATCATGAATAGTGGTCCAGATGAATATAATTTGGAAAACATGAAAAACACTTAATGTTGATGGAAGGAGGGCATTGAAGAGCAAGTTGCACGAAATAGCATATCGAGAGACAACATCAATGTGTGCGCCACGAAATAAGATCAAAACAAATGGTGGTGTGAAGAGGATAAAAAGAAAAAAGCCGAAGGGATTTGATGTATATTATGATCCTTTATTTTTTGAGCATGTTAATGCATTTTATTTTAATAATGTAACTACTCAAGTCTCTCAACAAGGATCCATAAAAACATCCAAAAAGTCTCCCAGCAAATCTCCCAACAAGCATCGAAACAAGCCTATAAACAAACACCTATGACGAGTGAAGTTAGAAAATATTTGGTCGAGTTTCCTCATGTAATTCATCCATATATTGAAGACATATTTAATGTTAAAGTAGATGGAAACTGTGGATATCGTATTATTGCTGCTTTACTTGGTCATAGTGAATAATATTGGAACATTTTGCGTCGACAATTGTATACAAAGATTAAGTCCAAACGTAATTTATATGATGCATTATTCAAGGAACGTTTGCAGGAAGTGACATACTCTTTACTTGTAATCGATTTGGGAAACCAACCCAACAAGAAGTGGATGAGCATTCCAAATATGAGTTGCGTGATAGCAACAAAAAATAATCTAGTTCTTGTGATATTGTAAAAAAAAAAATTCTTTAACTTTTTTCCTATTGAGGGGTGCACACAATGGAGACCTATCACGCAATCGTATTATCAGCATTGCTTTTGTTAATGAAAATTATTGGGTTCAAGTAAAATTGAAATCAACATGTTTGTTGCCTCCACTTACATGGAATTGGAAGAAGCACTGCAATATAGGACGTCTACAATATTGAGGTTCATTAGATTTATAACATATGTCAGATTATATGTCTTTAGCAAATGATTGATACTTTTGATTTAAAATTTTATTTCATATCTAGCAGTTTTAAATTCGTTAGTTTGTTTCCTCTACACTTCATGTTCCTTTTTGTAATAAAATTCATTCACATAATATACGTAAAATTAAGTTATTTCAACTTTTAACAAAACAATTCTAAAGCAGTAAAGTAGAAAAAAAAAAGTCTGAATAATAAGTCAATTGAGATAAGTCTAAATAAATAAGTTTAAATAAATAAGTCTGAATAATAAAATAATATAATCAAAATACAACTATAGTACTAATGATAATCATTTACTGTAGATATATGTAAAACTCTCTCTAATAAGTCATGCATTTCATATAGAGTTCTTGTACATACTCCATTCAACATCAACATCACGTAAAACGAGCATTAGTGGTATAAGAGGAATGTGTTGAGTATACCCAAACTACTATATGCACCTCTATGTTAAATATGGTACTATCGTGGAACACAACGAATGTACCTTGTAAACATCGACACCAATTGAAATTTCGTCATAGAGTCCTCATCATAATTTGATGTCCAGATAATATTAGTAGCTCCCAAAATATCCAACTTCACTTTGTAGTATGCAACGTCCCAAAATGTTTGTTTCGTAGTAAATAGAAATATATGTGGAAATTAAAAAAAAAAATGATGTAAATTTTTTCATAAAGTCAATTTAAATTATAAAAATATAATTTTTTTTAATTTTTAATTTTTTATAAACATCGACACCAATTTAAATTTTTTTATAGAGTCCTCATCATAATTTGATGTCCAGATAATATTAGTAGCTCCCAACGTATCCAACTTCACTTTGTAGTATGCAACGTTCCAAAATGTTTGTTTCGTAGTCCATCGAAACATATGTGGCATTGAAGATATATGCTGAGTCATACCCCGCTTACAAATGTCAGGAAAATATTCACAAATTCACGTCTGTAAGTAGTACAATTTATTAAATAATCATCTTATCAAATATCAATATAATAATATAAAAAATAATATAATAATATCAATATAATAGGTAAAACTTTTGTCAGCTAGTATGATACACACTACCAAATGAAGTAGGTATGCCCTTGCTGCACAATTGAATCTTCCTTCCCGAAGTTTCTTAAAGAATTTAGCTTTCAATCATTCAAAACTATATAAAGCACCTCTATTGACTCTAGTTTCATTCACAACTTCATCACGATTTACTCTTAATAACTCAACGCCAACAACAATGGACAAATTTTCATTCACATTTGCGGGAGGTTTGAAAAATTCTGCATAACATGGTATGCTCAAAAGATTCCTAACATCGTCATTCCACTAAATGGCAGGTGAAATGAGCTAGTTTATATGTGTCATCTATCAGAAAAAACATATATGAAATTATTGTCAATCATGTGCAACATACATCGTTGTAGAGGACGTAACCTAGATATAATAATCCATTGATCTATCTGAGTAGGTAAAATATATCTGATAAAAATGAATTTATCTTATTTTTTGTCATTCAAAACAACTTTCAAGATACATCTATCATGTTTAATTAAAATAACACACAATAAATTATACGATTAAACTATATATATATACTAAGAAATTTCACTATTAAAATAATTCTTTTAAAAATTATTTGTTTTTTCTTCAGTTTTTATTCTCTTTTTTAATTAGTACATTTTATCATTTGACCATTCTTAGTATCAAATTAAACTTTAATGAGTTCCTAAAACTAGTGAATCAATAAATTAACTATTTCAAATAAATCGAGTTCCTAAAATCAGCTTTGTAACAAATTATATTGTAAATATATTAAACTATACATATTATGTTATATTATACTATGTTATAAAAAAAATTTTATTTACTAACATGTTCATTCAACACTTTAACTGCAATGAAATACTCATTGTTCTTAAGGATTGAAATATCATAAGGACCTCCAAGACATAGAGGTTGTTCGAGCTGCTGATGGTGATGCATATTATTTTGGTGCATGATTTTATTGCTCATCAAATGCATGATTTTGTTGCTCCTGTAGCTCAAACTCAAATTGAATATAATAATATTCCTCTTATGGTATCTTTTCATTCCTCTTTCTCCTTTTCTCAATGGTGACTCTCCTATTAGATTGTGTAGGAGGTCAAACTCGAAAATGTTCAACAGTGTTTTTTTGCTCATTTGGTCCTCACTGAAAAAAAAATTGAATGAAAAAATATAAAAAAAATTTAAAAACAAAATGAAATTACTTTTTTGAAATTGCTTCCGAAAAATGAAATTACTTTTTTGAAAAATTCAGATTATAGGGTAGGATCAAGTATTTTTTGTTTTAAATGTAGGCTTAAAGAATAATTTAATAAGTTTAGGCATAAGTTTTTTAAATAGAGGTATAAGTTTAAATGCGGTATAAAATCCAATAGTCTCACATGTGTGATTGCATGGACTTTCTGGAAATCCTAATTCGAGCCAATTACGGCATTTGCAGTAGAACTATGTACCAAGTCCAAATTCAAAAGGCCCAAACAAAAAAAAAAACTAAAAAAATCCAAATACCTAAAACCCTAGTTTTCACTCCTCTCTCTCTCTCTCTCTCTCTCTCTCTCTTCTTCTCGCTCAAAAATCTCACTCCATTTCCTTTCAATTTTCAAATCTCATTCTTTCGATTCAGCAATGAAACATCAACAATGGCGAATTCTTCATCTTCTTCTTCGCACTCACCACAACATTCCCAATCACCCTCAGGTACTTCGCTCTTTCTCTTCCATTGCACCTCGTTTCAACAACAATCATTCCAATTCCAAATTCCCTATAAACCCTAATTTTCGCCATTTCTCTTCTGAACCCGTTCTCGCAAACGTTGATCCCGATCACTCCGTAATCGTTGACATATTCTCGAAAACCGGAGATCTTAACGATGTTGACAAACACCTCGATTCGAATCGCGTTTCGATTAATCACGACGCGGTTAACGCTGTTTTGGGGAAGTTCGAATCTGACCCCGATTCGGCGCGGAGATTCTTCAAATGGGTATTGGAAAATCATCCGGAAAGGTTGAGCTCAAAATCGTATAACGCGATGTTGTGCGTTTTAGGAACGAATGGATCTGTGGAAGAGTTTTGGGATTTGGTTAGTGTTATGAAGAAAAAGGGTTACGGTGTTTCGAAATGGGTTTGGGAGAGAGTGTTGGAGTTTTTTGAAAAAGGTGGAATGGATGGTGATGTTGTGAAGTCGAAGAAATTGTTTGATAACGATACTGATGAGAGGAAGTTTTCTAGTTTGTGTAGGATTGTGAGGAACAATGTTTGGAGTGAAGAGGTTGAGGGGCAAATTAGGGATTTGAATGTTGAGTTTGACAGTGATTTGGTTAAGATGGTTTTGGAGAGTTTAGGTTCGGAGCCGAATAAGGCATTAATATTTTTCAGGTGGGTGGAGGAGAGTGAAGTTTTTAAGCATGATGGATATACTTATAATGCGGTGGCGAGGGTGCTCGGAAGGGAGGATTCTATTGATAGGTTTTGGAAGCTTGTTGGTGATATGAGGAATGCTGGATTTGAGATGGAAGTGGAAACCTTTGTTAAGGTTTTGGGACGGTTTTGTAAGAGGAGAATGATTAAGGATGCTGTTGAGCTATATGAGTTTGCTATGGCTGGTGATGACAAGCCTTCACCACCATGTGGTACTTTTCTTTTGAAAAAGGTTGTTTCTTCTAAGGAGTTGGATATGGATTTGTTTTCTATGGTTTTGAAGGTCTTTACTGGAAATGGTAATGCTTTGACAGATTCTGTGGCTGATGCCGTACTTAAGTCTTTAACCAGTGTCGGTAAGATTGACGAGTGGAATAAGGTTTTGAAAGAAATGGAAGATTATGGGTTTGTTGCTAGTGGTAGTTTGCGTAGTAAAATTGCATATCGACTCGGTGCTACCGGTAAAAAGGAACAGGCTAATGATTTTGTGAATAGAATTGAAGAATCTGGGTCCAATCCGGATCACAAGTTGTGGAACTCTTTAGTTGAGGGGCATTGTGTTGGTGGGAACCTTGATTTGGCCTTTGAATCTTTCAAAGAGATGGTTGAAAAAGAGGGAGTTGCATCTGCGGGCTATACTTTTGATTTGTTAATGAATTCATATTGCCAAATGAATAGAGCAAAAGATGCGAGCAAGGTTCTTAGTCAATGGGTGAACGAAAAAGAGTTAAAGCCTCGTCATTCTACTTACAAGCTGCTGGTAACTAAATTATTGGCTCAAGGAGGATTTGCAGATGCCTTAAATATTTTGGGTTTAATGAGAACCCATGGATTCCCTCCTTTTACTGAACCCTTAATCAAACACATATCGAAGCGTGGAAACGGCGATGATGCCATTATGTTTCTCAAGGCAATGACCTCAAAGAAGTTTCCATCGACATCCATGTACCTTGTAATGTTTAATGCCTTCTTCAACCAAGGAAGGCATGGAGAAGCACAAAATTTCCTCTCGAAATGCCCACGTTACATTCGTGACCATGCTGATGTCTTGGAACTCTTTTGTTCCATGAACTCCAAAGAAGCTGATGGTTCTTCTGGTATTTTGGCTGCTTAGGTTTTACATAATGTAATCTCGTATTGTACTCTTCTGAGAAGATTGTACAATGACATTTGTTTGGAAATTTTGGTGAGAGTTTATTCTTTGTCCTTGATCTAAGTTATTGATATGAGAAATTGAATCTAGCTTCGAATAAGGCCAAATATCCCAAATAAATTTGACATTCTAAGATTTTTTTCCCTCCATACTATATGTGTTTTTCACATGTACCTTGTAATTCTTGCCTCAAGCATCATTATTGATTGAAGGGCAACATACATATGCTTTGGTTGGTGCTTCATTTCATTGGGCTCTGTGGTTCTTGCAGCATTCTAGTTTAGAATCTCTTAATAATATATATTGTAGATCAAGATGAAGCTATACGAGCAGCATTCTAGGTTAGCCTTATTATGTGTTGTTTGAACAGCATTATCGGAGATCGATGCCTTCAATTTACTATGTAACTTAGTTTTGTCTTGGAGTAAAATTTTCAGATGGGATAATGAGTTTTTCAGTCTGGATAATGGTAATGCAACAGGTTCAGTTGTTGTTGCTAAACTTTGTTAGTTATTAATTAGGTTTCTGGAGTAGGCACACTATTTCACACTGTTTGAACCAAAGTAATTGAAACTACGGATGTTAATGACACCTATGGTTACTCTGTATTTCAAAGTTTTTCATTCTGTTGATAGAGGTTATGTATGCATCTTTTATTATCCAATAATAATAGCAATTTAGTGATATTAATTACAATACTCGACTTTCTAATTTCTAAAAATTTTAATTGTAGTCCTTTTACTAAAAAATACTGCATATTTTTTTTGGGTTTTACAGTATAAACCTATCGATGTATCCCATGAAATCAGATTATTTATATTGTCTTCTGGAATGAGATAATAAATTGTTGTGTTGTTGAGGAGGAAACAAGATTTTATTCTTTCATTGTCCTTGCCTTTGTGAATAAGAATTTGCTTAAACCACATTAGTAAAAAAATTATTATGGTTTAAAAACAAATAAAACTAAAATAAAAAAACAACTTCAATTGTACTAGTTGTAAGAGACATTAGTAGATTGTGTAGGATATACCATTTGTGAAAAGAAGTATTGGGCCCCCAGAAATGAACGGGCGAATATATAGGCTTTAGCCCATTTGTCCTATTTTTTTTGTATTTATTTAACCGAATCATAATTCTGAGTATGAACATGTATTTCTTAAAACAATGTAATATTATTTTTGGATTCGCTTATGTAACAATCTTTCTTTAAATTAGTTTTTAAAATGTAGTGATTGACTTAATATAAGATCAGTTTAGGAGATTTATTTAATAAAAGCTAATAAAATCATCAATGTCATAATACAAAAATGTAAAATGATAATAACAACTTAAATTTAGGACCATCTATGAAATGGATTCAATTCCTCTCTCTAATTCCCATGTCCCAATCACGTTTGCTTGATAAAATAATTTCTTTAATAAAAAAAAAGAAGAAAATTCAGCTAGCTATTACCAACCGTGAGGTGTGTGTCTCTTTTTGCTTAGTATAAGTATTTTTTCTTTCTTTTTCCAACCACCCTAAATATCATAATTTTAAATAACAACCCAAACTATTTTCTATGTAGACATTATTCCTTTATTTGAAAGCAAAGTAGAGTTTTCCCTTTTCATGGTAGACATTATTTTGGTTCAGGTT
Source organism: Cicer judaicum (assembly GCA_037974835.1). Lineage (NCBI taxonomy): Eukaryota > Viridiplantae > Streptophyta > Magnoliopsida > Fabales > Fabaceae > Cicer > Cicer judaicum. The sequence goes on along the minus strand of JBBPBS010000629.1, from coordinate 1,575,773 downwards.
TGGAATGATTGTACAACTAATCACAACATCTAAAACTAACCTTCATAACATAAAATTATTTTTCTTTTTTGTTTTCACTTTCTTTTTTAAATTGCGTGGGGAATTTTTTTTTTCTTAAGTAAAGCAAGATGTGGTTAGCCATTGAAGGTTCCCCTAACTAATAAATCGAGCTAAAAATGTTCATAATCAAACAAATATAATAATATGACTGGAACCTTCCTTATTCGTTAAGCACCAATTAAAATCATACTTATCATTTAATAAAAAAAATTAAAATCATACTTATCACTTAATTTCTAAAATTTTAATTATCAACACTACAATTTTTATTTAAAAGATCAATACACGATTAATAAAACACAATCCTATCATCCATGGTACACGTGACAATTTCTCTATCTTTTTATCTTCTCAAATATAAAAAATAAAAACAATGTCCTTTTAAATTACATATTTATCCTTCTATTTTACAAATCAATCTAACAATAGTTGTTTATTTTTTTATTATTTAGATTATCTATTGTTGTTGCAATGTAAAATATACGATGAAACACTTTTAACAGATCCATACAAATTAGTTTGTCATTATAGTAAATTCGAGGAACTAAGATCTCCTACAACAACTAAAAGATACAACATATATAGATGATAATTAGATCTAGACTGTTTGATCTAGAGAAATTAATTTAATTGTTCCGACAACTGTTACAATGTATAACTACTATTACATATACAAACACAAATTAGTGACAAAGACATTTTGGATAGTTTTAAAACATGTTTTTTAACTACAAAGTTCAAACTTTGATGCGTTCCTAATGAAAACATTAATTAATGGAAATGTTGGGTTTACTTTTAGATCACAAAATGCTGCTTGATATACGGTGGTAATTTTGGTACCTATCAAAGCCTTCAAAGAAGAGAGTGAAAAAACAAAAGAGTGTGTATAGGAGGGGACCAAAAGCATATGCTTTTTGTTGTTCCAAAAAAATAAAAAAACATTTTTGAGTCTTGTAAAGTGTCTATCATGGGAGGGAAGGAATTTTTAAAATTCACTTTTATTTCCATTTTGTCTTTCCATGCTGCATGCTGCATGCTTTTATGTGGTCTTTGTAATGTCTTTGATGTTTTAATGCCATTTGGCTTACCATTTTTAACTTCATCCATTAGAATTCTATAAGCCTTGTGCTCTTTGCCTCACCTTATCCTTATTATCTTCAAAAATATGCGACTAATTAAGCGATCTTTTAATTTTGACAAAACATAAAATTAAAATCCACTAGTGCAATTGTTTGGTGCAAGGACCTCTAGCTGAGGTTGATAACTAATTTGACATTATAAATTTCAATTTCAAAAAATGTTTCATATAGCTGACTAATTTTCAAAGAACATATATTAGAATGTTTTATTTTGTTTTAAGTTGCATACAAAAAATGATATACTTATATTAAATAAACATACTTTTCATCATTTGCTCGAAAATGCCTCATTCCTCTGAAATCTGAATGATTTTGCTCAATATAAAGTCACTTTCATGCCATGACAGCATTACTGTTCTGATTGCAAGAAGGGTTGAATGAGACTTAACAACGAACAAAACGTGATGACTGAAGAATTGAGTGTGACAAAAGAACCACAAATACTGTATTTATATTTTCTTTTTATTTCCTTTTAGTGAATAAAGGACATGTATTCCTATTATAATTGTTTATATTCTTTTTTGTTTATATTTTTTATAAAAAAAAATTATACTGTGATTCAACTACAATTATATATTCTGTTAAATTATAAATTTTTTAAAGCATCAAATCATCTAACTTTATGCTACTTAAATTATATGATATAATAAAATAAATAATTTTTATTAATTGTTGATGTAAAAGAATTTTATACCAAGAGTGTATGTACATTGCACTCTTTTATTTATTCTTTAATATTCTACGAGTTTAATTTTTATATACAAAAAGTTTTATACCGCCGATAAAATATTATTAATAACTTAACAATTATAATTAATTGATGGTGTATACATAATATATATAAATTAAATTTATATTATAGTGTTTCTTTCATATTTGAATTCTTGTAGTCTGGAATTCTTAAATTCACACAATCAAAACTATATAAATTGTGATTGAGAAGACAATTCAAAATAATTCAGATTATCTTAATTTTATTATTAAAAAATGACAAGTTTGAATTTATATCGAATGATTACGACAGAGGAATTCGAGTCCAATTCTTTCCATCAATTTTTCATGTGGAAATAAATGTTTCTTGGAACTTTCTGGTGTTACACATCTAGTCCCCTGTGACACAATTAGAGAAGCATAGATAGGAAACATAAGACAAATTAGATTGTTACAGATAATGTGACAAAAAATGCCATCATCTCTTTATGATTAGTAACTATATATCCCTCCGAATCTATTACATATCGATCAATTCAAAGAAAAGATGGGACAAAACATGTGAAGAAAAAAATGTGTACATCAAAGCACTGAACTGAATAATGATGCTAATATTGGTTAGGTTTGATTTTATGTAAATTATAATTTATATTTATATTTATATTTATATTTATATTTATATTTATATTTATATTTATATTTATATTTATATTTATATTTATATTTATATTTATATTTATATTTATATTTATATTTATATTTATATTTATATTTATATTTATATTTATATTTATATTTATATTTATATTTATATTTATATTTATATTTATATTTATATTTATATTTATATTTATATTTATATTTATATTTATTTTTATATTTATATTTATATTTATATTTATATTTATATTTATATTTATATTTATATTTATATTTATATTTATATTTATATTTATATTTATATTTATATTTATATTTATATTTATATTTATATTTATATTTATATTTATATTTATATTTATATTTATATTTATATTTATATTTATATTTATATTTATATTTATATTTATATTTATATTTATTTATATTTGGTTGTTTCTGAAATTTCCATTTGACATGACTAAAAATGGTTTATGTCATTGCATACTAACTCTAAATAATGTATTGAAGATACAAAGTTGATAACTAGGAAATATTTATTAGTAGCTAGCGAATAACTATAAATAGGGATAGGAATAGGTTAGGCTGTCCGTCAGGGACCTATGGTATGGCCTGACCTAACCTGTTTAATAAAAAGGTTAGACTCAGACTATTTTTAAAGCCTATTTATTTAAATAGGTTAGACTCAAATTTATAAAAAAAACCTATTAGGCCTGACAAACCGGCCTATATATATTTTATTATTTATAAATATTATTTTTTATTTTAAATTCTATCAATTAGACAATCACTCAGTAGTCATTATATTCAGTAGTCGCTCCATATTCGGTAACCGTTCTATATTTGGTTGTCGTTCCATATTCGGTAGCCGTTCAATTAGTCAATCACTCGGTAGTCGTTTTATATTTGTTTAAGAGATAATAATAGGTGCGTTTGTTTCAGAAAAAAAAAAAATCTATTATTTGAAACCAATTTATTTTTTAGGGTGTAAAGGATATTTGTTTCAGATTTTTTTTAAATTATTTTGTTAGAAAAATTATTTTTTGTTTAATTTATATAGATATGTACATTGATATTGGTATATGGAGAACATCATGTGGTGTTAGTAGAATATTTAAATATTTTAATGTGAATAAGACTTTTAAATAGATTTCCATGCCTGACCAGACTTTTAAAAAGGACACGCCAGACCGAAAAAAAAGTCTATGATAGAGTGTAGGTCAGACTTAGGCCTAAAAAATAAATCGTAAGTCAGACTCATGTCTTTCAAAGTCTGGCCTGACTTTGCCTATTCCCACACCTCTACCTATAAATAACCTTGATGTAATCATTTTAATCAACTTTTTTCATTTATATTTTTAAAAACAAGCATAAATAGAGTTTAAAATCCTAACATAATTAACACTAAAATATTATTAAAAATAAAATAAAATATAAAATTCTTTACAAAGAATACCAGAAATTTCTTAAGGGATCATTTATATCATTTTCACTTTGATTAATATAATACAACACTTTTAGATTTTTTCTCGAATCCTTTTAGGGATCTGATATGTTTTTTAGGGTTATATATAGTAAAGTAGTTTCGTAGTAATATAACTAAGTTGACTATGGTGAAATCTGATTGCAGACTATGCAAAAAAATTTCTTAGTTGGTGCTTAATTATTGATTAATCTCATAAAATAATGGAAATTAGTATTACTAAAATCTTTAAGTTTAATGATAGCTTTAGTTGTCCTATTTTTTTAACAATTTATAAAATTAGTCTTCCTATTTTAAAATCTAAGTTTTGGTCTTCATTATGTTTCTATCTAAAAAATTATGACGTGACATATTTTAAATGACGTACATTAAGTATGACGATGTTTAATGATTAACGCTATTAAATTGTAATATAACTCTATAAATTATTCATTTTTGTAATTTAATTAATGATACATGAATAATTTCAATGTATCTAAATAGTTCTATATCATAAGATTGTATACCACATCATTATTTTTTTAGTTAAAAAAATGAGAGAACAAAGTACATGCTTATATAGTTACAAACATTGAGCTATTGGGGTCAATTGGCTGACCACTCTCATTCGATCCAACCTAATAAACTTATATAGTTAGTACATGCTTTCTAAAAAGATAAAAAAATAAACAACAAACAAAGTATAATATACCTTAAATTTTATGCCACTACTCCTTGCTTTTATGATATTTTGCATGATGGATGCACCACGTTTGAATTCATTTTCATAAGTTTTAGTATTAACAAGTTCCTCGTTTTGATGATCTAAATCCTTATTGGTATTCATTTATCTACAACAAGTTCAACATGCAGTTCAGTATAACTTCAACAAGTTCAACATGTAGTTCAATATAACTTCAACATGCAGTAGTCTGAGTACATAGCAGTATAAGTTCAAGATGCATTTTAGTGACAAAAAAAAAGTACAATACCTGAATAGTGAGAAGAAATACGTAGGGTTCGTAGGAGAAGGAACACTAAGAATGCGCAGAAATACGAACGAACATATTATGGTTCGCATAAATACGAAATGAGGGTTACATATTTCAATGAGAACAGATGGTTTGTATAGTTCACAATGGATAGTAACACAGATGGAGATGGTTAGCAATGGAGATGATAGTGGAAATATGGTTCGCAATGGGATAATAACACAAATGATAGGATTCGCAATGAGAAGAACGATGAAGAGGAGAAGGACACTATCGTAGTGAAGTTTACGTAATGAAGAGGAAACTGAAGTGATTTTCAGTTATATATAGAACCTTATTACAACGGTTTTTTCGAAAGAGCGCTGTAAAAAACCTCATTATTTTATTTTTAAAACACTATTACATCGCTTTTTTAGAAGCCTTTTACAACGCTTGTCCACAAATGTTGTAAAAGACCTCATTATTTTATTTTTTAGAAGTCTTTTATAGCGCTTGTCCACAAACGCTTTACAAGACCTCTTTATTTCCTTATGTAACAGAGCTGTATTTTTAAAAGCCTTTTACAGCGCTAGATGGAAAAGCGCTGTAATAGACCTCCTTATTTTATTTTTAAAAATCACTTTACAGTTCTTTAGCAACAAGCGCTTTAAAATGCCTCTTTGTTTTCTTATCTAATATGGCTGTTTTTTTAAAAGACTTATACAACGCTTGTTGGAAAAACGCTGTAAAAGTCTTATTTTTAAAAGTCTTTTACAACACTTTAGCATCAAGCGCTTTAAAAGACCCTTTTAACTTGGTATAAAACAAAGCTTTGTTACCTCCTTATTTTATTTTAAAGGCTTTTATAGCGCTTATGCACAAAAGCGCTGTAAAATTACAAGTTTATATTCAATTCAGTTCAAGTAAAATACCTATATTTGGATTTTTTCTTCCAATTAATTAGTTAAATACCAATATATATATATATATATATATATATATATATCAATGCTAAATTACATGATCAACTCATATTGGGATGATCAGTTCAAGATAAATTCTTAGTACTCAAATAAAGCTTTTTCAAGTTCAATATAAGCTGAAAATCAGTTATGGCAGGTCAAACGTACATTAAATTACATGAACTTAGTAGAAAACACTAAGGTCAAGCTAAATATAAGCAAAAAATAAGTATAAACATAAAATCAAATACAGTTCAAGCTAAATACTAAAATGCTCAATTTTGGTAGATCAAACAATTAAATTACATGAACTCCGTTCAGATTAAATGGCTTATGTAAAACAATTAAACACATTAAGATGCTCTTCTTCTTTTCCTGGTGGGATTCACATTTATTTGTCCATTAACGATACAAAACGATGAATTAATCTAAATTTCCTCATCATGATCATCTCTAAGATATAAACCATCATCAGTTGAATCAATTTCATGTGGTTGTGATGTTGTAAATAAAAGATCATTACCAACATCTTCATCATTATTGTTGTCATCACTTATTTTATTGGTCAATAGGACAACGAATCATTTATCATCAGCAGGATCAGTGGCATAAAATACTTGTTGAGCTTGCGACGCTAAAATAAAAGGCTCATATTTGTATCCCACCCTATTAAAATCGACAAGCAAGAGCCTTGACTCATTAATCTGAATGCCATTATTATTATCGACCCACTTGCAACCAAATATGGGAACACGAAACATTGTGTAGTCTAACTCCCATGTGCGCTCGATAACCCGAAAATATGATAGATTTGCATATATTGGATTTTTGTCTTTTGCACTTGAGACATGCATCGCTTAAGCTACGAGAGTGACTCCTCTATTTTGCATAGTGGTTTGATCATCTTGTTCTTTTGTATAAAATGTGTGGCCGTTAATTACATAACCGGTGTAAGAAAAGACATATAAAAAAAAGTAAGGCTTTTAAAGCGCTTGTAAAAAGAATGTTTTAATAGGTCATTTAATTATGTGAAAGCGCAAGTCTTTTATAGCGCTTGTCCAAAATGCGCTTTAAAAGCTATGTGACATCAGGTGGGAGCGCTATATTTTATAGCGCTTGTGTTTAAAGCGCTCCAAAAGTGTTGTAAAATATTATGTGAGGGCGCTTTATTTTACAGCGCTTGTGCACAAGCGCTATAAAAGCCTTGTAAAGATTATGTACAAGCGCTATGTGACCCTATATGACCCCTGCAACATTGCTTTTTCCACATCGCTTGTCAAAAAAGCGTTGTTATATCCTCCGTTATTTTTAAAATATATTTACAACAACGCTTGTATTTAATAAGCACTATAAAATGCGCGCTATAAAATGCACGTTATAAAATGTCATTTTTGACGTAGTGTGTATCATTATTTTTCATGCCGCTAGATATATTCATGTACTACTTCGTTCCAAAATAATTTATTAATTTGATTTCTTACAAGTATTAAAAAAACTATATAAATCAAAAGGAGAAAATATTACTTTTATTAAATTATTTTTATTAAGTATTGATGCATATAAACGCATGGTAAAAAATATTGAATTTAAAATATAGGAAGTAGTATTAATTTAAGAGTAGAATTAGAAAAAAAAATGAAAATTAAGAGTATTTATTTTATTTTTATAAATCTTACATGCAAATAAAAAATTCACTTGTGTCTCATCTCTTGCATATCATAAGAAGAAAATGAAAGACTTAAAAAAATCCAAATTCATTTAAAATTAGATAGCCACAAATAGTTAGTGAAATTTAATCATAGCTTTGATCATATGTCTATTCAAATTTTGTTGCTTCAAACCGAAGAATTAAAGTTTACTTTGTGGGTGGAAAAAAATTTAAATTTAAATGTTCCATGTATACAACGGCTTCTTGTTAAAACCAAATTTTCACGTAACATTGTTGTTTAGTAATAGTTTTTAAGAAGTTACATGTTGTAGTTTTATAATAAATTAGTGTGATGACATTTGTTCTTACTTCAAAAAATAAATATATATTAAGTGTCACTTTGAGACAAAATTAATTGTTGAAATGAAAATACAGAATTAGTTTTGATATTTTAATTATTTTTTAATAGAGTTGATTTTGTTTGCGGAAATGAATTTAAACTTAAACGTAAAACTATATTTAGAATTTTAATTTTGTTTTTAAAATTAATTTTTAGTTTTAAATTTATTATTCAACTTAATTTTATATTAATATTTAAACATAAATTATATTACTTTCATCCGGAATTTAATCAAAATCAGTGTTATATATAATCAATTTAGTCAAAAATAATTATTATACCATAAAATCAAACATATACTAGATCTAGTGGGTGTTCGGTTATATGTTTGAAAGAGTAAAACTTAATTTTAGAAATCTAAAATCGATTTTGATATATTTGAGTGATATAAGGAGAATTAATTTTGCCATTAGAATTACTTCTAACCTAAAACTAAGATTTTGAGTTTACATTAAAATTTATTGTTAAACTTATTTTTATTAAAAAATATTTAAATATAAATTACTTTACATTTATCTAAAATTAATTTTATAAAATTATTTATTCAAAATAATTTTACTCACCACATGATTACTAGACACACGTAACGTTAGACTTGACATGCTCCACCACGTTTTCAACTTGAAAACAAATAGACACCAAATGACAATACGTGGTCTTTATTTAAAAATAAATAAATGAAAGGCTCCATATGTTCCAGTAATAACTATGCTTGCAAAAAAAATGGTAGAAAATTATTATTTTTTAAAAATGATGTCTAATTCCAAGAGGAAATATCATTAATTAAAAAGTTTTATTCTCATCAATAAATAGACGACAATAATTTTTGCTCTTTAATTCACAAAGGGAGCAAGAAAGAAAAAGTTGAATTTTAATAAGAGATAGAAAAATCATTGTTTCAAATTGGTTGGAAGTAAAAAAAAAAATGCAAGGACCAAAGAATGAATTATTGTGATGGAAGTTCACAGGTATAAAGTAAGGTGATCAGTTTTTGGAATCTTTTAAAGATGTTAAAACATCATTCTCACAAAGTAGGGAGAAAATGGGACATTTTGATGTGAAAAAAGCAAAAGTAGAAAATAGGACAAGTTGTTCCCTCAATCAATCTTTTCCTAAGACATCTTAGCTGCATCACAATGTCTTTTATCTTGTAGACATATGAATCACTTTTACTTTTTTGTCTAGGACACTCTTTCTCATATTTTCCATGCACTTCATCCACTAAACATTGTGGAAAATTTTCTATTTTTAGTTATCTTATTAGTTCTTTGTGTAGTTAATCTACTTTTACTATAACATCTTGATACAATCAACTATGACAAGGACACCAAGGTTTTAGACTCTAAATCACTAATAAGTAATGTTACAATAAAGAAAGAACATCCATCCGGATTTCATGCTTTAAGAAATTCACCTAATTATAAATAATTTTTAATTTTGGTTAATTTTAAATCAAATTATTCAGATTAAAATTAATATTTTAAAGTTAAATTGATCTCTATCATAATTTGAAATTGGACGGCTGAAATCAATTAAATACTTTTAAATTTTGAATCTAACTTTCAATTGTCTTGGAAAGTAGGGTGTCTAAAAATCATGAAATCATATGAAAATAAATTTGAAGATTCAAATGTCTTATTCAATGTTCAAATTTTAATTCTATTTAAAAAAAATGTTACAGTTTTGAAGATGTACTAATGTTTTAGATAATTTTCTTACCTTCATTAAATTGTTTGTTTTCTTAATATTAATGGGTGTATTTATTGTCTCACAGAAAATTATGAAGTATATTTAAAAAATCGTTCAAAATGTTACAAAAATAAATAAGTTTAATTTGTTTTAATTGTGTTTCTTATTATAATTTTAAATATTATTTACCACCTCAACCTATCATGCTGAAGAAAATGGAAGATAAAAAGGAAATACATAATTGTTTGTGTTTTGATTACTTAATTAAGATATGTTCTTATGTTGTCAATGACATCCAGATATCCCTAATGATCATCATACAAAATAATTAGAAATATGATTGACTTTTGTTACTAACATTAGTGTGACAAATAATGTAGCCACATGCAATTCCAACAAAGAAAAAGGAGATAAATAGTTAGGAAAATAATATAAATGCAAGGGAGGAAATAGTAATTAATATAATCAAAGTCTCTCAAACCTCTTGATTAAACACATGGATAATTACAGTAATGCACATTGTCAAAAAGGAAGTTATCTCCATGTGCTCCACAAAGTTTTTCAACCTTTTTCTTCTTCTTCTTCTTTTTATATGAAAAATTAAATAAATTAATAGAATATAATTATGTCATTTTTTTAAATTTAAATTTAAACTTAAATATTTTTGGTGGATTTTTAATTTATTAATCCAGAAAAGATTTAATTATTTATCGATTGAGTTACCACAATGATTTTGTTAAATTATCTCTATGAATAATATTTTACATTTTTATACATAATTTTTCTAACTCAATTTGTAAATTACTTTTTTTAATACGCGTGATTAAAATATATTACATTTTGCATTCCTTCTAAACACACTTTATTCCCATGAAAATTGAGAAGTTGTGGTTATACCAACAAAAAAAAAAATTGAAAAGTGATGGAACTATTATAACTTATTTTTAAATTAACAATTGAAAAAATTTACAATCATGTTTGTCATCATTTTGTTTCCCAAAAGTTTATCACTATGATTCTGCCAATAAGTATTAGAGACAAATTTAAGAATAAATTGGTCAAACTCATAATTGTTTTTCAATATTAAATAGACATAAACTCTAGTGCGCGCTTATATTGAAAATTGATTCACTAAAGTTTATTTGAAAAAAAATCATAAACGACTATTTATTTTTTTAAATGATAAACGAAATAAAGGATGTAATGTAATATATCATTTATTCAATATATGAAGCAAAAAATGTGTATATAATCATTAATGGTCTAGGCATTGCCAATATAATATTCTCCAAAATGAACATTATGATGATGTCATTAGATCCACAATGCATTAAGCATCATTAGTGGTATGAGAAATTAAGTGGACCATTTTCATGAATATATATAATATATATTACACCTTCAAGCAAATGATTAAATAACATCAACCGAAGATTATGGATGGAAAAGAACAATGAATAAAGAGTCCAAACAGATGGGGTCCAATATATCCAAATTTGGCTTGGATGTTATGTATTGTCTTCTAACTCAATAACATAGTCAAATGTCAATCATGTGATTAAGTATTTCAAGTTTTTCAATGGGAAGCAAGTGTAGTATTTGTTTGTGACCAGAATTCTCTTCCATTACTTATATACAATATAACCAACACAACAAGTACTTGGTTTAAATATAACAAGGTTACCAACATATTGTTGAGAGCTTGATTATCTTTGAGATTTTGGATGTTCTCTACATGAATATTGATAAAATTCATACCAAATCAAATTCAAAATAGAATAATAGTGAAATTAATTGTATATGTATCTTTTAATCTGATTTATATATTTGTAACTTCCAACACTAACACCAACATTTATTCACATATCAATGTTTAAATATCACCTTCTTGCATTTTTTTGTTGCATAATCATTAGTGATTTGTTTATCATAATCAAGATTCTTTTAAAAATATATTTTCAATTGAAAATATTGGAATTCAAGTGCGAGTAGTTAGTTCACATCGACAAGTGGATGAAATATTAGATATATAAGAAAAGTGACCCATATACTCATTGCCTTCAGGTTTTATGTGAAGATGTGGTGTCAAGGTCTCTTAGGAATCGTAAACATTAGTCAATTGTTGTTGTCACGTTTCTTCGAACTCTCCAACAAATGGTATTAGAGCCATGATTCGACTTAATGGGGGAGCTAGAGTGAAAGATCCTAGTGTGGATCAAGTCTAGTGTTGTGGATGATGAACACTTAAGGAGGAGATTATTGGAATTCAAGTGTGAGTGGTTAGTCCCACATCAACAAAGAATGGGAGAAATGTTGGATATATCATAGTGGTGACCCATATATCTTAATGCATTAAGGTTTTGGGTTGAGATGTGGTGTCAATATTGTTGGAACCAAGTTGGTTTTTCACTTATAGTTTTGATGCTAAAAAAATTATTTTATGAGAATAATAAATTTGGATTAAGGGCTTCATTAACTATGCAAACATTGGAAAAAGAAAATCAGAGGAAGGTACCACAAGAAACGAGCAGAGGAACACATAGTATTTGCATTCGCCTCTAAAAGTAACGTGTCTGTGAAGATTACGAAGATTGAATTTGAAGACTACATATGAAGATCGAATTTGAAGCATACCTTTGAAGCCCTTGCATGCCTCTGGTGTGCACAGTATGCATCCTCTAATGTTGCACTGACTCTGAAGTTTCAACAAGGTGATTTGTCCAATACCGTTAATTTTAAGTCATACAATTCTGTCTCTAACTATCATTATTCAAGAAACACAACATCTCACTCCAACAAGAAAGTCAATGCCTCAGATGAAAAGTCAATCATTGGAATTGAAAGAATTAATTATTGAAAGAAGACTTAGCCGAATCAAAAACTTGTGAAGATTCAAGAACAACACAAATTCATTCCAACTCAAATCAAGCAAGAGTATGAAAGAAGATTCATGTTTTTGAAGACAATCTAAAATAAGATTTAATTTATTGAAAAGAAGATATGGTCAAAATTTGAAGATGATGTGATCAAGATCTTATCAACAAGAAGATATGAATTATTTACAATAAGATTTTATCAAGACTTATCTACAAGAATATATGAATTATTTATAAGAAGATTTAATCAAGATTTACCTACAAGAAGATATGAATTATTTATAAGAAGATTTGATCAAAATTTATCACAAGAAGATATGAATTATTTACAACAAGATTTGATCAAGATTTATTTACTTGAAGATATGAAGATATGATCAATAATTGTTTACAAGAAGAAACATTCACAAGAAGATAATTTGTTATTTGCAAAGATATGATTCAGATTTTGCAAGGACAAAGGAGAAATACTAACATATTCTATAAATGGATACTCAAGGTTGAACAAGAAAAAAAAAGAACTCACTAGCACAAAATTTCCTAAGTCATTAGAGTTCATAAGGTTAAGATCTAGATTAACACTTGCTAAAAAGAAATATTTTATAAGTGTTTTCTAGTGTGAGAGTCATTGTTACAATCAACTCATTAGAAGCAAACCAATTTATTCCAAACTCGTGTAACCCAACCCGATAGTGGCTTTTGTGTGTTCTCAAGCAATCTGTAGGTTTTCAGGTTATGTTGAGAAGACTTGACTTGTAGGGTAAGGGTGTTGTGTGCTTTCATTATTCAGTGGTTTTTAGGTTAGGTCGAGAAGAATTGACTTGTAGAGTCAAGGTATTTGTGTTCCAAAAAAAATCTATAGGCGTCAGGTAGTTTTAAGAAGACTAACTTGTAGGGTCATGTGTTGTGTAATTAAAGTTTTGAATTAGTGGATTAAATCCTTCTGAGTGAGAGGACTGAATGTAGCTACAAGTTGGTGGTGATCCAAGATAAATTATTATGTCACTTTAATTATGTACTTCTTGTTTTACTTCTACTACTGATTAATTAACCCAATTGCTACTACTTTTATTCTATGTAAGTCACCAAATGTGAACTAGTTTTAACTAAATTAGCAAAAAGGTATCCAACTTAGTCAAACATAATATAACCCCCTTATCGTGTTTTCACCTTCAAAGGCCTCTTAGGGATCTTGGACATTTATCCCATTGTTGTTCTCGCACTCCCCTATACTCATTAACAAGTGGTATTAGAACAATGATTTGGCTTTATGGGAGAGCGGGAGTCAAAGATACTTGAGGGGGAGATTATTAGAATTCAAGTGTTAGTGATTAGTCCTACATTAAATAGGAATATAGGAAATGTTGGATATATAAGAGTGGTGACCCATATAACTAATTCCTTAATATCTTGGGTTGAGATGTGATGTCAAAGTCTCTTAGAGATCTTGAACGATTAGCTTGTTATTGTTGTTGCGTTTCCCCAAACTTTCTAATAGGTGGTATCAGGTCTATGGTTCAACTTGGTGGGGGAGTGGGATATCCTAGTGTGGATCAAGTCTAGTGTTGTGGGTGACACACCACTGAGAGG
>JBBPBS010000629.1:1536465-1561270 GCA_037974835.1 Cicer judaicum | reverse complement strand
TTTCTAGATGTTTAGTACATTGCTACTGCCTTAAGGTTTTAGGTGAAGATATGTAATCAAGGTCTCTTAGGGATCCTATAATTGCTATTGCCGTGCTCCCCAGAACTCCCCAACAGAAATCAAGGCAAAACTATTTGATCTATTTTACGATGTTGTAGATTGCAAATATGATAACCTTCACGGTTGGTCATCTTGTTTATTTCAAGGGTGATATTCATCTAAATTTAAGTTTTGAATTACGTGTGAAGTTGCCTTCTATTTGAAAACCGATTCAACCTTGGAATTTAATATCTTTTGGTAAAGGATATTAAATTCACACATATTGTGAGGATTTCGTTTCATGGATTTTGGTCTTTGAAGCCATGCATTTTATACCTCTCTTAGTGGACTATGAAATTTCATCCTAGAAAGCAACAAAAACTCATATTCAATATTGTGTTAGGATTTCAAGGCTTCCACAAGAATATTGGTTTCCACAATTTTTTTTCTTCTATTTCTCGATGAGTTGGAACTCCCATCTTCCTAAATTAATCTACAACTAGAAGTAAGCGTTCTTTAAGTCACTTTGCTCTTATTCTTATGGAGATTGAGTTTTCTCAACAACTACTTGATAAAATCTTGGGAGAAAACCCATGTTATGTTTATTTATTTATTTAGAATTTGATAAATTGTCTTTTTTTTTGTCGATTCATTTGGTCATACTCTAGATGAGTGATAAGCAAGAAATATGGTTTCTTTGAATGAACCAATTAAGTAGTTAGTCAAACTTGTCAAAGAGGTGTCAATTGTTCATAAAGCAAACTATGTTTTAAAGACTAAGACTGTTGGACGTGATAATCCAAACCTAATTAAGATACAAGTTTGTGCGGTTTCAAAGAGAAAGGAAAATTTGTTGAGCTGAAAAAAAACTAGTGAGAAAGAGGAAGTTAAGAAAACGAGTATCATGATACTAATCCTCTTTTGGGTTTTATTCATAAAGATTCAAATGATAATATTTGTTTTACTAGCGAGGATATTATTAGTTTAATGGTTGATTCTTCTAACGAGGCTATTCATGAAGTCATTGGCAGCAAATCCTCATACTCAGTTAGAACAATTTTGCAGTTAACTAATGATGTTAATGCTACCAATCAACCATCATGCATGATCTACTTAAATGTAGAAGAAACAGGTGTTGTTATGAAATATCTAGCCAATTGAACTGTCATGATACAAAGAGAGGACCAATTATTGGTTTTTAAGTGATACAGCGACGAAGGATGAAACTATCACATATTTCATTAAACCTTTTCTATGCATATTCAAAATTCAAATGTTGTTCACGATATGTATATCTTGAAGAGTTTGTCATGATCAAGGTTTTACTAAGGTTAATCGAAGTCAAAAAATAAAAATTTAGAGCGAACAAATGTTTATGATACCCATTCTATGATTGATTCTCATAGTGCTATTTAGTGTAGTTTTTCTTTCACTTTGTTTTTTGATCTGCTACCATGCATCAGTTAAAATAATTCAAAAACAGTTAATATAGTTTCAAGACTTTTCAACCTTGGTTATTTCATGAGGATCTCTAATATAACGATAACCAAAATTAAAAATGTGCAACGAATTAAATACAAATAGGTGGTTTCGATTTGAAGAGCATTTTTAAAAATTAGGGAAAATTTGCAATTACTCAAAACATTAAACGAACCAGCAATAGGGGAACTCCCTCGAATCTATCAGAGGTTCAACAAGTAATTCATTTGTATAATTCTAATCTCGTTTGGGCATAAAGTTAATCGATTAACCATCAATTAAATTCATAAGAATCCCTACTGATTATGAAATAAGCATCTCAAAACCTAGAACTCGATCAACTTTGGTTACAAAACAAGCGTTACAAAATCAAAGTTAATTTAACAACAAGCTTCCATCAAACCTATAACTATGTTTTACAGAACCTATCAACCTCGATTTGAAATAAATTAAATCAAGCGTTGAAATCACTTTGAATAACCTTAAGGCATATTCACGATCATTAAGAAACAAAATCGAAATTCATAAGATTAAGCAGCCAATAGGGATGACAAAATTTTAGTAAAGACCAAAGGTTAAAGATTGAAAAGAAAAGATATTGAATCATATAAACAAATTATACATAGAGTTCATACTTCAAGTTTCTTAAATAGAGTTCCCCAACCAGCGGATTGATCTAGGGATTTAGCCTTTCATCAAAGAGTTTGCACAAAACGTAATTTAAAACGGTCAAAGCTAAGATCAATAATACTCACCGAATCCTATTTATGTTATCTTCCTAGGTTAATGAGTGGATATGACTAAGATAATGGTCCAAAAGATGTGTCCCACAAAAACTAATCATATGAGTTAAAACCAAAAATTTCACATTAAACTTGACAACTTCAGTAATTTGCATTTTGAACCATCAATGCACTATTTTTCTTGCGCTTTTGCTTATTCTATTGTCTTTTGATTCTCTTTTCTTTTTCCTGGTTAAAGTCTATGTCCCCTCATATTCTTATTTTTCTGTTTTTATTTGATCTACTTTTAGCATTAGAAAAAAAAATTGGATATACCCAATGTGGCATTATTATATTTATTTATAGTTTAAGTTAAAATTATGGATGAAGTAAATAGAAGAGGTGAGAAATGTATAGATCCATCTTCAAAAAGATTTTTTTGCAAAAGTGTAAACAATTTTATTTTACCAAAATGTTCAAATCACGTTGAGATTTTTTTCATTTCGTTATTAAAAGAAATGATTTTTTCCATTACTATGATTTTGGTTAATAAATGCTCAATTAAGGTCATATGCATATTTTACAAATATAATTCATTGTTGAAAACAACATGTCCATTTGTGTTTAGTTCATTTTACACATAGGAAGAATGAAAAGACAAAAGGATCGTATAAATTTATTTTTAAAAATAGTTAAATATATTTTTTGTTTCTGTAAAATTGAAAAAACTTATTTCAAATCTCTAATACAAATTTCTTTGATTTTTAGTCTTCATAATATTTTGTGATAATTTTTTATCAACAATAAAGTTAATTCATGTGTACCATTCGAATTTTTATAAATATATTTAAAATATTATTAACAATTTTCCCATAAAAAACCAATTTTTTTATAACAAGGTATGTGTTATATATAATTTTTAAACGTTAAAATTTGAAGAAACTAAAATAGTAGAAATTTTAAAGCCGTTTGCATATACTTCTGACATAACACATAAAATATATAATATATATTTAAAAAGTATAGTACGATTGCAATAAAACTTCAATTTATTTTGATAATAGAGACAAATAGTGCTTACGAAAAATATTGTGGAAACTACAAGTAAAATCATAATTATAAAGACTAAATACTAGAATTTGAAGTTTTTTAATAACTAAAAATATATTTATTTTTTTAGTATTTAGTTAATTATGAATTAACAATTACTATTTACTGTATAAAATCAAAGTAGTTTTCTTGTACGGTAAAATCAAAGAAGTTATATATATGTTTAGTTATTTAAAATTAATTTTTTTTACTGAAAAATTAAATTTGTTTTGCAATAACCTTATTTGTAACATCTGGGACAAACTATACGAACTAGGTAAATGACCTTGTTCCATTAAATTCTGATAAGCTTTCTCATGAGTCATTACAATAGGCCTTGTATCAAGTCCAAATATGCATGCACCTATATAGCTTCTATGTCATATATATTTTTTTAGAAGTGCTAAGAATACACTCGTACATTTTTTTAATATATTTTTTTATTGATTAAAAATTATATAAATTCCATAAACTTATGTAAATTTTATATGAATTTAATGAGATCTATTTAAATTTTAATTGATCAAAGAAAATTTGTGTTATAACTCATATTTGTATTGCTTGTCATTTTAGTGTGACAGTGACTACTTGTCATATTGTGATATCTATAGCCAAAGACAAAAGGTTAGAAAAGAAAATGAGAGAAATGAAAGATTCAAGGATGTTAACGTTTTCAAAACATTTTTTATTTATTTATATTTGAAAATTTATGTTAGTTTTATTGGTTAACAACGGATAAAAGAGTAGAGATGACAAAGTGACTGAGTCTAGCTTATTTGGTCTGTTCTACTACATCCTGCATTTTTTTTGTAATTCGCATATTATAAAAAAGAAAATTACAACATCAAATTAACAATTGTAATGCAAAAAATTGTTAATATATAATATTATTTTTTAGTTTTATCAAAAAAAATAAATAAAACTTGTATGTTTAAGTGTATTAATTTTTTTTTATAATCTTATTTTATTATGTATTTTATTTTAATAAGAATTTTTTTCTCGTGTTATATGAATACATTAATGAGTTAAAGATTAATTTTTAAAAATATTGCTAACAATTTTGAGGATGATTCTTTGGTGTTAGTATTTTGATAATTTATTTTGGTATTTCGGTCATTTATTTTATCTTTATATAAGATGGAAATCAATAATAAAAAAAATAAAATTTATTTACCATTTATTTATTTTTTATAAAAAAAAACTTAATTAATTCGACAGGTAAACCTACTTCACTTTATCATTAGCCTATATTTATAACGAGTTAAACATCACCGGTCAACTTTAGTAATCAAATTCAAAACACCAATTCAACCCACTTAAAATGGAGATTTTGAGCTGTAAGTGAATTCAATCCGTTTTATTATTTTTAAATAAGAGACTTTTAAATAAGTGTTTGACTTCATCTCAAGTTAAAGTACACGTATGAGATGATGCACAGTTTAAAACCATAAAAAATATTTTCACATTGTAAATAATAATCTGATCAAAGGTTGAATATGTTGCTAACTTAACTAAGAAGCCATAAATATTTACCTTGTGGTGTGGAGGTGGTGTGGACAAAGGACAATATCATCCTAGCTGTTATCACTTCGTATTGGTCCTTAATTTGTGGATATTTTGTCACTTTATAATATTTAAGTGCTCTGTTCTTTTCTTATGTTTAGTCAATTTATTTTCCTTTATTGCTCTTTACAATTGGCCACTAGTATTTCTTCCCTACCCCAGTGTTCTATACCATACACATAAATTAGGCCACTATTCTATCTTCCTTAATTAATTAGTGAAGTTAGGAATACCAAATTTATAATTTAAACATTTATCTACCATGATAGTTAGTAATCAATTACAAGGTGTTAAACACCAAAAATAGGATTTGAATTGTATTAATCATTTTAAAATATATTTTTCTTTGATAAATTAAAAAAGTATTCTTTATTGAAACATTTAATTTGATTATAAGTTTATTTAATTAAGTCAAAGTTGAACTATAAAGAACTAGTGAAATTAAAGAGAAGAAGAACACGATTATTTTTATATTAGTTTACAATAAAATATTATTACATCTAGTCATTTCTTTACAAAGAGATATCAAACTTGCTTACATTAATTCAAGTATGTGCCTGAATTAACACATAATCTTTCTAAGGAGTTTCACTTTCATTGAGAGGATAATACGATTTAATCTTATATCTATTCAAGTATATAAAACAACTTGATTTATTTACATCAGTTTCTAATAACTCTCATCGTAGAGGATTTTCTATTCAATCTTTCTTTTGACATGTTCAAAACGTTTTAAAATCTTATTTTAATTTTTTAAATGATCAAATATCATAAGGTTAACATTAGGTCATTTTTTAAAGCTCTATGAACTCATTTACTTTGAATAATACTTTGATCATGAATGATGATGTTAGTTTTCCTAAATCGACTTAAACATATAAATAATCAGAAACAACACATTTAAATCAATATAGTAGAAGCAAAAATAAATTAAGCACTAACCTCCTGGCATTGCTATGTTGGATTTTGAATTGACATTATAAAGGCAAAAACTATAGAAAAACTAAATTGTTTTGCTTTTCTAAATCCTTACTCACTCAAACTCCATGATGTAACTTGCTAAAGAGAGTAGTAGCTTCAATGACCCAACACATAGAAGAACATTGTTATTTATAGAGTTATGTCCATCATAGAGTTTTGAAATTGCCTAACATTTTATGGGGGCTAATTTTTAGCATTTGACAATTACTCAGAAAAAGGCTCACATAATGGGTTGAATGGGAGTAGAAAATAGGCCAATACATACGTTAGTTTTTCTTATAAAATAGGAAGTCAACCCACTCTCATCTTAATGCCTAAATAAAAGGCTCACGTGTTTTAATAATAGCGAAAACTAAGATTTTTCCACTTGGTCCATTTAACCCATAATCAATCATAACAAGAAACTAAAATATGAATTACGACAATATATCCTCAAAGTAACAAGTAGTATCTTCCATGTAGTATAATACATCAAGTCTCTTAATATCAGTTGCTAACTTAATGAATAAATGATATGCTTATTTTAGGTCAAAATAAAATGAACTTTCTCAAAATAAATAAATATGTGCACAAAATATATAAGAAAAATTAAACTGAATAAGAGTTTCATTAAAATAATAAATATTCATACAATGACAAAATCCTTTACGGAACCAAGTCTCATTCGTACTATATGATCCTTAAAATTCTTTAGTGGTGTACCTTTAGTTAAATGATCAGCAATCATCAACTCTGTGTTGACGTGTTGAATAACCACTTTATTTTCCTCAACACATTCTCTTATGGCTAAATATTTGATGTCGACGTGTTTACTTCGACTTCTACTTTTGCCGTTTGTAGCCATAAATACCGCCTCAGAGTTGTCACAATACATCTTCAATGACCTAGAAATAGAGTCGACAACTCTAAGCCTTGATATGAAACTCTTCAATCAAACACCATGCAAAGGTAGCCTCAAAACAAGAAACAAACTTAACCTTCATAGTGGAAGTTGCAATCAAGGTCTACTTCTTACTTCTTCAAGATATAGCTCCACCGGCTAGCATAAAAACATAATCTGATGAAGATTTTTGAGTACCAACGTTGCTAGCATAGTGTGAATCGAAGTAGCCAATTACTTCTAAATTATAAGTTCATTTATACATGAGCATAGAATTCTTCATTTCTTGATGATATCTCATCATTTTCTTTGCAACTTTCTAGTGGTCAACACATGGATTAATCTGATATCTTCCCAAAACTCCAACAACATATGCAATGTTAGGTCTGATGCAAACTTTAGCATACATAAAACTTCCTACAACTTAAGCACAATGGATATTCTTCATGTGCCTGTTCAAAATCTTTTTGTGGACACTAACTTAATTAAAATCTATTACCCATGACAATGGGAGCTACACTAAGAGAACAACCTTTCATTATAAATCTATTGAGAGCTTTGTTGATATAGGATTATTGAGACAAACCTAAAATGCCCTAATTTCTTTCTCATTTGATCTCAACGTCAATTGCATAAAACTTCTCTCTCATATCCTTTATATCAAAGTTTCTTGAGTGAAATTGTTTCACCTCATATAACATACATTTATCATTTGTCGCGAACAAAATATCATCCACATACAACACAAGGAAACAAATATGTCTCCCACTAACCTTTTGGTATATACATTGATCCATGACATTATCTTCAAACTCAAATGAAGTGATTACCTCATGAAGTTTTAAATACCATTGACGAGAGACTTGTTTCAATCAATATAAGGATTTATTAAGTTTGAAAACTAAGTTCTCTCCTTCACCAGATAAGAATCCTTAAGGATGTTTCATGTAAACCTCTTCCTCGAGAGAACCATTTAGCAATGTTGTTTTCACATCCCTTTGATGTAACTCAAATCAAAATAAGCTTCCAATTTCATAATAACTCAAAAATAATATTTCTTGGATACATGAGAAAATATCTTCGTGTAGTCGATTCCTTCTCTTTGAGTAAATCCATTGGCAACAAGTCTTGCCTTATGTGATTCAATGTTGCCTTGTGAGTCTCCTTTTGTTTTAAATACCCATTTGCATCCGATGGTTTTTACACCATTAGAAAACTTGACGAGATCCCAGACTTGGTTTGATACCATATAATTCATCCCATCTTTCATAAAATTGTGCCAAAAATTCAATTCTTTAGAACTCATGGTTTATGAAAAAAATTTAGAATCATTTTTGGCTCATATGTTGTAGTATGATTCTTGCAGATTTACTACAAACTCGCTATGAATTGCTAGCTTTTTTACTCAAGTAGATCTTTTAAATGTTGTCTCATTATCTTCTTGAGGAACTTGATGATTGACTAATTCAATAATAGGTTGTTCAACATTATCTTGATGTTCTTCATTAACAACTTGATCTACATGATCATGATCAACAACTTGTGGAACTTGAATTATTGGTCGTCTAGTATATGTTTGGACTTGACCTAGAAGGTTCAACCTCTTAGTGATCTTTATTAGAAGTAATGTCTATAAAATGATCATTCCTAATAATCAAGTCATTTTCAAGAAATTTGGCATTTCTTGATTCCACAATTCGAGTCTTATTTGATGCACAATACAACCTATATCCTTTAGACTTTTGAACATATCCAATAAAATATGCACTAATAGTCCATGGGTTATGTTTCTTCTCTTGTGGGTTTTAAATTCTCACTTCAGATGGACATTCTCAAACATGTATATGTTACAAACTTGGTTTCTATAAATTGAGTAACTCGAAAGGTGTCTTTGGGATCGTCTTGATTCAAACTCGATAATATATATGTAATTGTCTTAAGTGCTTCAGTTCACAAAAATTGAGGAAGTTTTTCATTACTTCTCATTCTTCGTACCATATCCATTAAAGTTCGGTTTCTTCTTTTTGCCACACCATTTTGATTTGGAGAACAAAACATAGTGTATTGGGCAACAATCCCATACTCTATAAGAAACTTCACAAATGGACTAGATGCTTGTCCAATCTTAATGTATCTACCATAGTACTCCCAACGTATATCAGATCTCATGATTTTAATTTATTTTCCACATCGTTTCTGTACTTTAGCTTTAAAATTTTTAAAGGCATCAAAAGCTTCATCCATAGAATGAACTAAGTAAAGACATATCTATAAGAAACTTCACAAATGGACCAGATGCTTGTCCATTCTTAATGTATCTACCATAGTACTCTCAACGTATATTAGATCTCATGATTTTAACTTATTTTCCACATCGTTTATGTACTTCAGCTTTAAAAATTTTGAAGGCATCAAAAGCTTCATCCATAGAATGAACTAAGTAAATACATATATATCTCAAATAATCATCTATAAAAGCGATAAAATATTTTGAACTACTTGCGTCCATATATGGACAACAAATATATGTATGATTTATAATAGATTTGAACTCCTCTAGGCACCTCTTCTAAAAGTGAAAGATTGCTTACTGTTAGGGAGTACGGGTGCACGAGATCAACAACGGTTGTTGGGGAGTCCGAGAGCGCGAGATCAACAATGAACCAAATACTCCAGGACCACAAGTGACTTTGACATCACATTTTCACCAAAAAGCTAAAGACAATAGGTCTATGGGTCACCTCTCTTATATATCCAACATTTCCTCCATTCCTTGTCGATGTGGAACTAATAACTCACATTTGAATTCTAATACTTACCCTTCATGCAATTCACACAAGTATCAAAATCAAGAATACTAAATATTCCTTCATTTACTAATCTCTTCATTATGTCGATTGAAATGTGTTCAAATCTTTGGTGCTATAACATTGAGGAATTCTTATTCACAACATATCGTTTCAAACCAGTAGTAACATGCATTGAATTATGAGCAATGTCATTTTGTAAATTAATATAATAAAGAACACAACAAAATTCACCATAGCCAACAATTCCATATTTATTAGCTAAAGTAAAACCAAAATCCATGAAATAAAATGAAAAATCCAAAGGCGCAAGTGTTGAGACAAAATCCCAAATTAATGTTTTGATGATAATCAAACAAAAGTTAATTAAGAATTCTAATTATAATTTTAAGTGTTTTGGTGTTTAACATGTGTGTTTAAGTGTGTTAATCAAAGATAGGTACTAAGCATGTCGAGCAAGATCATATTAAAAAGAATAAGTACATTCAGATAAACCAAGAACATTCTTGATAGAATTTTGTAAAACGAAGAACGTTCTTCACAATTCCAAGATAACAAGAATGGTTCTATTATTTACAATTTGTTTCCATAAAAGACTGGTTCAATTATTTACAATTTGTTTCTAGAATTTCACCAAAAATATACGAGGATTGTTTCAGTAAAAAAATCACTTCAAAGATCAAAGGCAAATGTTGTACTTCATAATCTATCAACCAAGATCATTCTCCAAGTTTGAGCAAGCATCAAGTACGAATTTGACAAATTTGATTGGACATTTCAGCTATATTTCTAAGCAGCCTGCAAGCGTGATAAAAAGCAAATAATCGCTTCAAGACAATTGTAAAAGAAGCCTAAACCTCAACACCCCCAAAGCATAAACGAAGATCGTTCTTGCTTTGCAAAACCATTTTCTCTTTGCAAAAACATTCTTGCTTTAAGGCACATCTTATCCATTAACTGACACATGACAGCTGGACCATCTTCAAAAGTCAAATAAGTTGTCATAAGCCTTCTTGAAGCCTATAAAAGAACCCTCAAGATGTAGGATAAGGCAATACTTCAAGTGCAAAGTACTACATCACTCATGCAATCATATTTGAAATATCTTAAACTTCTCAATCATCTCAACAGAGTCAGTTATGTTCTTAACTAGATATCAGAATCAATTGTATTGAGTTCTAATCCAAGAATCTAAACTCAAACAAGTATTGAGCATACTTAGATTCTAACAAACTTCACTAAATCATCACTTTGTAACTCAAGACTATCGTGTTGAAATAGTTTGAGTAATTTGTAAAAATCCTTTCTAAAAACTGAAAGGTAACTTGTGGAAATCCTTTCTAGGTTGAAAGGTACTAACTTGTAACATATCAAGATTGATCAAAAAAGGCTGCGTGAAAACCAAAAACGACATTGCTTTGAGCATTTAATGGAAAATCTCAAAATTATGAGGAATGGACGTATCTCTTTCCTTATCTCTATTTACTTTTTATCTTCTAATCATATATTATATAGATAAGTTAAAATTGTGTGTTTTCACTAACCAAGAACGTACTTCATTTATAACCAAGATCAATATTGAATTAGATACTTTGTGTTTTAATAGGAATTTTTTTTTAAAAAAAGGACAATTACAATTCAAATACCCTTTCCTTGTAATTGACATTGTTACTTTAATTAGTTTAGAATGAGAAATCAAATTCTTCTAAAAACTACAAACATAAATTATCTTTTTAAAACTAAAGTAAAATTGTTGCTTAAGCTGAAACTTCACGTCCCAATAGCCTACACATGTAAATGCATTTGCCCTTTTTGAATAAATGTATTGTTCACTTCCCATTGGTTTCCTTAAGTTTTTCACAGCTTTCTATGTTTTCAAAACATGGATTGTACAAAACCAAAGTCAATCCACGATGTGTTATGATTGATATTAATCATATTAGATTCAGAACAAACAAAATCAAATGGAGTACCTTTCTTGTCAAGCCAACTCTTAAACTTTAAGTAATTTTTCTTCATCTTCCCTTTCTTTTTGCAAAAGAAACACATTGACTCTTTATTTATGATTGACTGAGGAAGAATGTTGCCTTTATTCTTGGAAGATTCCTTCCTTTTCTTTCCTTGAATAGTTAAGTTCACTTTCTCACCCTCTTTCATCATCAACCTTTTCTCTTTCTGCACACACATAATAAACAATATATTGATTGACCACTCATCCTTATATGTGTTGTAAGAGACTTTGAAATGTCATATTGATGAGGTAGAGCATACAAAATATAGTGAATAAGAAAAGAATCAAACATGGTCACCTCCAAATCTTTAAGTTGAGCCGCTATATCCCTCATGCGCAAGATGTGATAACGCACTCCTTTCGTTCAAGTGAGCTTCATGGTTGAGAACTTTATGATTAAAGTGCTGACAAGAACCTTGTTATATGAAGCAAATTGTTCACCAATATATATTTTTATCTTTATAAACATTACGAAGAGATGGTAAGATCTCTCCCACTTTTCATAAAGATCAAATGCATTTGGAGTGTTGGTTTAAGTAATACCCATTGGCTCATCCTTCCTAATGATGTAGTCAATGTGCATCCAGCCTAAATGAAGAAGACCTCTCTCCTTCCAAATCTTAAAGTTGTCACCATTTAATTCAAGAATGCCACACTTAAAATCAGATAAATTTGCATATTGAACAGCTGCAAAATTAAAATATACATGTTTATTATTCATAATTGAGACAAAAACAAATTACATATTATACCAATCAAATCATGCTTTAAAATATTAATCTAACGACATAACACTTGTATGTAGGTTAATATTTTATTTAATGAAATTTGTATTATAATATGTTGACAAAATTATCAATTCATATTCCAATTCTTAATATTTGTTGATACATCAAGAAATATGATCTAATATTTTATCCTAATTAACCATGAGAAATACAACAAAATTCATGCCCATTGATTTTATTTAATCACAAACAATTAATTACAACTAATGTTTTAACATGATTCTAACTCTTAATAAATAATCCTAATTGATCAAAGATGTTGTGGCTTAATTAGAATTATATTAATTATTTAACGTTATAAACCTTTAATAAATAGCTTAATAATTGCATAGTATCATGAATAATGCAAATCAACTGAATTACAATACTTCATGTATAATAATATTAATAAACTATACAAATTAACATTAAACTCTTAAAGAAACAATTTTAATATGCACACATTATTTAATTTAATATTGCATGCTTAAATTAAATTATTAATTATTTAATTTATTGAAATAAATAAATTATATTAAAATTATTAAATAGAGTATATAGTGACTAACTAACACATTATTTACTGAATGTTTAAATATATATATACAAAATGTAGCATGACTTTAGACAAGAAAACTCTTGTAACATGTTGGTTAAGCTCTAAATAGATGCAATATTCGATCCCTTAAACTCGATGGTATACTTTACTAAAGAGAGCAGTGGATTTAGTGACTCAAAACAGAGAAGAGCAATGCTATTTACTCAGCTTTATATATCACAGCGTTATGAAATTGTCTAACACTTTATGCGTCTATTTTTTAGCATTTGGTAGTGACTCAAAAAAAATGCTCAGATAATGAGTTAAGTGGCATTAGAAAATGGACCAACTCATGTGTTAGTTTTTTCCTATAAAATGGGAAGTCAACCCATCTCATCTTAATGTCTAAATAAAAGGCTCATGTTGTGTTTTAAAAATAAAGAAAATAACAAACGAAAGTCATCATTATCTTCTTAAATTGAAGAATGTATCATTTGAAAATAGAACCGTTGAACTTATTTTGATGCTTCATGTTTTAGGCTGTATGTTTTAGATCTTTAAGAAGTTGTAGAAGATTATTAAAAAAAAATTTCGCTACTAGAAAATCTCACACTAGCCCAAATGAAAATTCATTAAAGAAAGAAAACTCAAGAAGGAAAAGGAAAAGTCAAGTATGTTTGTCGGTGTCTCATAATCATGTTCTCAAAACAACAAAAACCAAAAGGAAGAATATGCGGGAGATGATAGAATTTGAAGCATGTAGATGCCTAATTTAACAAGGAAGAAATATTTACAACGAATGAATGAAGATGGAAAAATCAAGAAAAAAATTCTTGATTATAGAATTTTAGAAAATATTCTTATAAAAATACCAGTAAGATGTGAAACTTCCAGAGCTGCATTGGAGAATACAATGGATCCTTGTAAGATCACTTTGAAAGAAGTGTTACATATTTTGGAGGCACAAGAGCAAAGAAGACTAATGAGATAAGAAAGAATTGTGGAAGGTATATATTTAGCTGAATGAAAGAACAACAATGATGAAAAACCAAACTATTCTAAGATTCTTATAAGAACATCAAAACCCTAACTCTTTTCCAAAATGAACTTATTGCAAGAAAACTAATCTGCCACCAAAAAAGACATTGGTGAAGATTCGAGACATAATGCTACAAGTATGATCAGTTATAACATACAGAGAAAGAACACAAGTCCCACCACCAACAATAAGAAGAGGAACGACATGTTTACATTGTTGAAGATCAACATGAAAAGGAACAAGAAGATGTTAACATTGCAATGTCATGTTTTTAAACCAACAAACCATCAATAGCTTGACTTCTAGTGACAAACAAAATATTTCGCTAGGTATCACATGCCTTTAGGTAAAGATGAAGATTGTCTACATTTGCGATGAATTTTTTTTCAACTTCTACTTACATTCATTGTATGTAGGTAAAAATGTTGGTAGAGCTCAAACATACCACTTCTACCTAGAGTATTTTCTAATATGTACAAAATAGATAATAGTGATCAAATATTTGAACTCTTCCTATCGTTTTATTAGTTACTAAAACAATGAATAACCTATAAATTCTATCAATTTGTAATTTTTTTAATTGGGCTCACCTACTTTCAATATCGACTCACATGTAATAAAATAATTATCATTTAAAATTAATTTACTCATTATTAATAAATTAGTAATTACAAATAATAATGAGATAAAATAAATATTTGTTCCAAAAAAATTAAGTTAATTTTTAATAAATAATATATTTTATGACATAACAAACTGTAGGCCGAGCTGAGATATTTGATCATACAAAAAAGTCAAAAGTACATAGTCACATGTTATCTTAAACTTTACTTGTGGACACGTGACTTCTAGTAATGTATTTTGTCTTTATGTTTAATGAGTATGAAGTAACGGTGTAAACAATTTTACACGGACAATTAATATGAATAATTGATTATATGTAAAATTGATATACAATATTAGTGCATAATCTTATTTCCCATTGTATGCCACTAGAAGTCAATTTTTATATATAAAAAGGCAATGTCGTAGCTGCCATGCACGACTTCACTTTTAAGAAATGGGGAAATTCATGGTCGCCTATAGATATAATTAGGGTTTTGTTAGATATAATTAAAGTTTGTTAAATATTGTTACAAGGTTGTTAGTATTAGCTAAAGTTTTTTAGTTTAGTAAGGATCACTATATTGTAAGTGTATGGTTTTCTAGTTGATTTTTAACTTTGTAAATCGACATATTGACTTATGAATGGACTTATAGACATCAAAAATTGATATCTAGGATGAGAATTCACAGGGATGTGAATTGACTAATTTTGATGTCCCAATGATGTGAGTTGACTCCCCTTCAAGTAAGAATGGTCTATGAGTCGACTTACACTATTGTAAATCAACTCACACTGCTGCAGACTTATGATAGCTACAAAGCTGTTGTTTATCATAGAAAATATTTCTCATTAGTCAATCTTTTCCATGCATCCAAAACATTTATGAACCTAAGAATACTTTAACTTATTCCTCAACCTCATGCATCCAATATTATAACATAGATTGGATACTTTTTATTGTTCAAGTCATGTGTCCAATCAAGTATTGGTGCGAGAAACAAAATCGAGGTATATCTATTGGTGGGGTGTCTATTCCCGATACGGATCATCAAGGGGATATTGCTGGATTGTGTGTCGAAGGACAGGAGAGAGCATATCTTCAGGAGTTCATTGTGGCAAAAGAATTAGGATGATAACTTACAAGGATGTAAGGAGCTCATTGTATAGAATTCAATAGAACATGTGAAAGTCTTGTCATTGTGATGATCGACTAACTTTGCATTATAGTGTTTACTTGACTTTGGTACCCCTAAGCTCTCTAAATGGTGGAATTGACATAATTATCATTAGAATTGGCTCATATGATCTCCAACTATCCAACTTGTTGAACCTAACCACAAGTTTAACAATTTAAGAAAGTTTTTGAGAGACATAATACATGATGTCATGTATCTCCATATCTAATATGTTGTTAGATAAAGGATGTGATCATTACCACTAACTATTTGGGTGTATCAACCATAGAGGTTCCATTCCTAGTATTGGTGGTGGATCATAAGGTCTTTGAGGGTGTGGCCTCTTTAGTACCGAAGATGATGGTTGGTCCAGGATATTAAGGCTCTTGTCAGAACATTAATGCATACGTCAATTGGAAGTGTGACCTAACTAATTGAACTTTTCAGCAATGTTTGTCATAGTGTCCCACTCAGTGTGGCAAATTTGTTGATGAAATTGAAAATTAGTCGAGGAATTGGATAATAGCTCTCAAATATGATTCGTTTTCTCTTTTTGCTTCAAACGATTACACAAAAGAATGAACTTTTTCCATTGGTTGTGTGTTCCTTAACTCATCTAAAGAGTATTAAGTACAAAGTTGAATATTTTTGTGAGATACTAAACTAATAAAAACATACATAAAATGGCAAAGTAGAAAGATAAAGTATAAATTGCGAAAGAAATTATAAGTTTGATTGATTATGTGTTTCAAATAAAATGTACAATATTAATTTGTAAGCAAAATTAATTCTATTACCCACAACATCATGACTTACAAATCTAACCTTGAATCGCCTTGTTGTGCTAATTTCATAGGTAATGTGTGTTTTTTTCCCGATAGTGGAAACGGCGCCCCACGCTTGACTTTAGTTACACACTATTTCGTGGCATGACAATTACCTTTATTTACACATGTTTTTCCACTCATGTTCATTCTTCGTGAAAATAACTGCTTCAACTAGTATAACTAACAATATTGAACACGAGTCTTAGAGCTAAATTGTCAAGTTCTACGCACTTTTGACTAATTATAACTCTAGGATCTTTGAGGTTATTTATAACTTGAGAAAAATTCACTTAACACATGTTTGGTTGTTTTTACTCCATATTACCTTCATTCGACTACTTAAATATTTGTTCAATCCAGTGTAAATATCATGTAAAATTAAACAACCTTAACACAAACCTTTAGTCAAGCATGCTCTTTGGTAAGTGGTACTAAGATAGTAATCATAGTTGTGAAAGATTGGTTTTCTTTACTTTGTAGCAAGCAATTGCTGGAAACGGAGTATAATGAAGCACGCGCCTTTGTTAGCGTAGAATCGAGAAAATAGTGCAACAACTACATGGTACTACTACTAATCGGTCACACCATGATTAATAATAATAAAAATTCTAACAAGTTTGTTTAAGATATTTGTTAAAAAAATAAATATAAAAATATTTTAAAATTTGTATAATTTAAATTTTGAAATAATAAAGAAAGAGAGTTTTTACTCAAAATTTATTTTTTATTTATTACTTTTTTAATAAATGTCTTTAACATACTTGTTAATAGAACTTTAATAATAATTATAAGGTAGGTAAAGCTAAGCCCACAAAAAAGTAATAAACATGATTTGCAGAAAGAGATGTGTGGGTCACACAGAAAGAAAGAGAGAGAGGAATGGCACTTGCAGCTTTTCCTTTTCAAAACTTTTATTAATCTTCTTGGAACAATTTTAAGGGAATGACTGTCTGATGTGGAAAAGACCAAAGAGACCCAAGTGTGTGATTGTTAACTCACAAGTCGTTTGTGGAATCTATAAAGCACACCCCATGCCACCATCACCCAATTTTGATTTACACCACAAAAGAAATCAATTTTGTTAAATTATTGTCACTTTTTCTTTACTATAATAATTTATCACCTATTTGATAATAAAATTATCATCAAAATACTTGATATTTTTAACTCTAGTGATATAAATTGTATTTTTTTAATTATACTATATAATTAATATTATAAATACATGTTTTCAATTGAATAACATCTATTATTTATGGTGATGTTTTTTTTATGACAATGTTAAATATATTAATACTAACTAATAATAATTTAGTAAAAGTAAACTTTTTCTTTTGTTTATACAATTTTTTAATTTATATAAAATAGACAAATATTAGGGTGTAGATGGAGGAGTATAATTTGGTTAATTTTTATTTATATTAGGGAGAACAATCATTAATCTTTTATATATATATATATATATATATAAACCTATGCATATTTTAATAATAATAATAATAATAATAATAATAATAATAAATACATCTGAATTTACAGATAAAAAAATATATATGAATTTATACAAAAATCAAAACAAACGGATGATCAATACAAAAACATGACATTTATTTAAATATTTATTAATATAATATTTCTACAGATAAATGAATATATTAAATATGAAAATTTAAAAAATAATTACATTTCAACAATTTCATTTATATTATAATTGCATTAATATTTTATAGTAAATTTATAAATTCTTTATATATTATTTACTTTAATATATTATTACACCACCATGTACATCCACAAATATATTAATTAGAAGTTTGTTTATAATAAAACATAAGAAAGCCAACAGAGATTTTCATGGTTCATCTATGGTGGGTCACCAAATCCATCATCAATCTCCATCCTCCACTACACTCCACCTCCTCGAGATTCTCACATTCTCTACACCTTAATTAATAATTAAATATAAAAATATTTGGATTTTAGGACTTTATTGAATGGCTAACACAGAGAATTTAGGATTCTCTATAGTCCCCAACAAGCAAGCACAATCCAATTCATGTATATGTAGTATTTTTGAAATGCACATCTTGGCAATCATATATTTTTATTTATTTATTTTGTATATATTAATGATATATTGAATTAAATTATTTTATATAAATTTTTATGGAGATATTTTTAAAAACAAGTTCAAAAATATAATATTATACTATAAAAAAATTTATATTACCGACGTATAAAAATTAATCACTATTATTTGAATAATTTAAATAAAATTATGAATGGTCATTTTCATTAAAAAGGGAAGAAAATTTAAATCACTGTGGTGTTATTCCTTAATACTGTACATTGATATGCTAATTTTCAATGAAATAAATCTAATGATGCCTCATATTCCTCAACTTCCAATACTTTTTTAATTTACTACTGTACTAGTGCATGTATAGATAATGAGTCATGAAATCCTTTTTCTACTTTATGTGCTTGTGGATGATTGACTCAAAAGTGAATTTCCAATTCTACCCCTATCAAATATTCATATGAAATTTTCAATTTTTATATATAAAAATAAATTAAGAAAGGGAAAAATATTATTCACTAAAGTAAATTAATGATTATTTTATAATTGTTGTTATTAAAATTTAACTTGGTTGTTAAACTTACAAAGCTAAATTATCGCCGCTAAATTGATTTTTCTTGAACACAAAATTATAGATGATTTTATCTGTAATATAAAATTATCAACAAAAATTAATCTACTTGATAAGAGTTAGGTTTAATCATAGTTTTGATCCTATTATTTTAGCTAAATCACGAAAGTAATCATTCAATTTTATTTCTCTTCAGTTTTTGTCTCCAAAACAGAATTTTAGTTCCCAAAATAGAATTTTAATCCCAAACTTAATGAATTTTCATTTTTTTGTATTTATTTTAGTCACATTATGCCACAAGATCTTCTTATGCCAACAATTGTATCAAAAATCTATGACATAAATGTTGTGGTGTGTCTTTAAAAAATAAAAATTCATCTAATTTGAAACTAAAACTTTATTTAAAAAACTAAAACTCAAAAAAAACAAAATAAGAAAATTATTTTTAACGTTCAATTATAATAAAAGGATAAAAAATACAATTAAATCTAAAAATTAAATTCAACTCGGACTTGATAAGTTGTGAGACGCAATTAAATTAAACCTTTTTTTATAACAAAAATTACAATTTTATAATATTTTGTTTACAGTTTCGTGAGTCAGTGACAGGCATGCTAGTTCCCTTTATACTGCACAAAAACACATCTTTCTCTTTTCTTTTTTATTTTTCTTCCTCTCCACTTAATCTGACACAAGATTTTTGGGTGAATGAGATTCTATCATGTAAAGAAGAAATTAAGTTTATTTTTCTTTTCTTGTTTTGAACATCAAATCAAAGTGAAGTAAACAACAACATCCATTTGAAAACTGTTTCAAACATTTGAAAAAAAAACATCATAATTATCAGTTACAGTTAGTTAAGGATTCTCAAATTAGTACTACTTGTGTTCTGTTTCTTGAAAATAAGTTTCATTTTGAAAATGGTAAAACCAAGAGGAGTAGTTCTTCTTTGTTTTGCATTGTTCTTGTTTTTGAGCTCTTCAAATGCTTTGCTTTCTTCTAAAGGTGTAAACTTTGAAGGTAAAATTTGAAATTGTTTACTTACAAGTTACATGTTGCTAGGTTCATATGAGTTCAATATGTAGAGTTTTGAATTGGGTTTCTACCATTTTTTTTCTTTTGCAGTTCAAGCTTTAATGGGTATAAAAGACTTTTTAATGGATCCACATGGTGTTCTTGATAATTGGGATGGTGATGCAGTTGATCCATGTAGTTGGACTATGGTCACATGTTCTAATGAAAATCTTGTCATTGGCTTGTAAGTTGTATAAGCTTTTCTTCAATATTGTATTTTGAAATTGAAAAATGAAAACTTGGAAAGAAAAAAAATCAACAATTATTGTAACAGTAAATTGGTTTTAAATGTTTGTATGGAAATGGTCTTGTTTGGTGTAGGGGCACCCCTAGTCAAAGTTTGTCAGGTACTTTATCTCCAAGCATAGGCAATTTAACCAACCTTCAGATTGTGTAAGTAATCAAAACTCAGAAAACACTAAGTGCATGTTTGGATTGACGATGAATTTGATAAAGTTGTGGTGGTGCCGTAATTTTGTTGAAGCTCTACGATGCAACTTTTACTAAATTTACGGTGACGTACCATGATTCAACCAAACTCATATGCAATTCACACATGCACTATGCAATTTAACATTCTCAACATGGATGCTTCTTAGTTTTTTTTTATTGAACGAATCGAAGTGACAAGGGCTGAATCTCAATAGATCATGACAGCAATGCTACTCTGTCACTAATAATACTTTGTACCGTATTTAAAAGTCGTCTCCAAAGGAACTGAGATTATTTGTTTTTGATTACTTTTCAGACTTTTACAGAATAACAACATAACTGGACCAATCCCTTCAGAATTAAGCAAACTTCCTAAGCTTCAAACTCTTGATCTCTCAAATAACTTCTTCAGTGGTGAAATTCCTCCTTCTCTTGGTCACCTTAGAAGTCTCCAATACTTGTAAGAATATGATTTTGAAATTGTAAGATTAAGCTATTTTTTTATTAACAATTTTTGTGATGTTTGAAGCTGAAAAGTTATTGAAATTGTTTCAGGAGGCTGAATAATAATAGTTTTGTTGGTGAATGTCCAGAATCACTAGCTAACATGACACAACTTGCTTTTCTGTAATATACACAAACTCTTCTTTTTTTATATTATGCATTAATTTTGTTTATATTTATTTTGTGTTGTTAAAGATGTTAATTTTGTTTTGTGATTCATAATTCAGTGATTTGTCCTACAATAATCTTAGTGGACCAGTACCAAGAATTTTGGCCAAATCATTCAGGTAAATCTCTTTTTAAATGTATGTGATTTTTTCTGCATGAATGAAAAACATATAATTGAGTTCTAAGTGGAATTTTGTTGTTGTTGTTTCAGCATTGTAGGTAACCCTCTTGTTTGTGCTACTGGAAATGAACCAAATTGTCATGGAATGACACTAATGCCAATATCCATGAACTTAAACAACACTGAAGGTAAGGTCTTTGAAAACAAAATTATGATTAATTATGCATTGTGTTAGTTTTCTATATATTGTACTTTAATCTTTACTATGCATCATGGTTCTAAATTACGGTTGTGGTTAGTTGCAAGCCTTAATATTATGGCGAAATGTGGCCAACTTTGATGTTGATTGCAATATCTTTGCTTCCCTAGATGCTTTACCATCAGTCCGGTCGAAAACTCATAAAATGGCGATCGCCTTTGGCTTGAGTCTTGGATGTCTCTGCTTGATAGTTATTGGTTTTGGAGTTGTTCTTTGGTGGAGACACAAGCATAATCAACAACCATTCTTTGATGTCAGAGGTACTTTTTCATTAGAAACTTTAAAGATGACACTCGAATAATGTAAATTTATTTTAATTTTGAGGTTCAATATAGTTTCTCCTTTTTATGACAAATTCTTAAATGTTTTAGACCGGCATCATGAAGAAGTTTACCTTGGAAACTTGAAGAGGTTTCCATTTAGAGAACTTCAGATTGCAACTCACAACTTCAGCAACAAAAACATACTTGGAAAAGGTGGTTTTGGAAATGTGTACAAAGGAGTTCTATCAGATGGTACTATTGTAGCTGTAAAGAGGCTTAAAGATGGCAATGCAGCTGGAGGAGAGATTCAATTTCAGACTGAAGTTGAAATGATTAGCCTTGCAGTGCATAGAAACCTTCTTAGACTTTATGGATTTTGCATGACACCAACTGAAAGGCTTTTGGTTTATCCTTACATGTGCAATGGGAGTGTTGCTTCTCGATTGAAGGGTAAGCTCATTTGTATACTTTATGTTAGAATAGTAAATTCGGTTCTAAAATAAAAAGATATATAAATGCACAAGAACACAACGATTGATTAAGGAGTTTGGTCAACTATGTCTACATCTTTGATAGCAGAGGTTACAAGGTCAAGTTGTTACCATTGAGCCGACACCTCATGATCAATTTGCTACACTTGAGTGTCTGCCCTACTTATCAATGAATACAAGCCATACTCATCACTTTCATATACCAATTTTAGTGTTCCTAATTTAGGGCTAGTTTTGATGTCAGTTTTGTGCATGAACTAACACCTCATGGTTAATTTGCATTAATTAGGATTACAAACTACAAATTTACTTCACTCGAGCGTCTACCCTTTTATTAGCGAATTCGAGCCATACTCAAAACTTTCATATACAAATTTAGGCTACCTAATTTAGGAGCCGTTTAGTTTGTAAAAAATATTTCCTATTTTCATTTCCTAAAATGTGTGTTCATTTTACTTTGACGAAAAACTCTTGAAATAAACCATTATCATGAACATAAGATGAAATGTTAGTTAATGAAGATGCATTTCTGGAAATAGAGAAAACAGTGTTTTGTTATTTTCATTGTTTCTACAAAATGTAGACAATTATTCACTTCAAAGTCTCTTTCTTACCTCTTTATTAACTAGTAAAATAAACATCAAAATTGATTTTTCAGGTAAACCAGTCTTGGATTGGGGCACAAGAAAGAACATTGCATTAGGAGCAGCAAGAGGACTATTATACCTTCATGAGCAATGTGATCCAAAGATAATTCATAGGGATGTAAAAGCTGCAAACATATTGCTAGATAACTACTATGAAGCTGTAGTTGGAGATTTTGGTTTGGCAAAGCTTTTGGATCACCAAGATTCTCATGTCACAACTGCAGTGAGAGGAACTGTAGGGCATATTGCCCCAGAATATCTATCCACAGGACAGTCTTCTGAGAAGACTGATGTGTTTGGATTTGGCATTCTGCTTCTTGAATTAATTACAGGACAGAGAGCCTTAGAGTTTGGAAAAGCTGCTAACCAAAAAGGAGCCATGCTTGATTGGGTAATTAATGCTATTTCTTTCCATTTTTTTTTCATTAAAAAAATTTCTCTTAATCTTAAGTCAAATATAGAGGAGTAAGTAAGTGATTGAGTTCAAGTGGTTAATGAGCTTTAGTTAGGGATACCATTAATCTCAAATCAAATAACAAGTCCTTATATGATTGAATTCAGGTGAAGAAAATTCATCAAGAGAAGAAGCTAGAATTGCTAGTAGACAAAGATCTAAAAACCAACTATGACAAAAATGAGCTTGAAGAAATGGTTCAAGTAGCTCTCTTGTGTACACAATACCTTCCAAGCCATAGACCAAAAATGTCTGAAGTTGTAAGGATGCTTGAAGGTGATGGACTAGCTGAGAGATGGGAAGCTTCTCAAAGAACAAATGATAATTCCAATGCCAAATACAAACCTCATGAATCATCTTTGTCAGATAGATATTCTGATCTTACTGATGATTCTTTGTTATTAGTTCAAGCCATGGAGCTCTCAGGACCAAGATGAATTGTTTAATATATTTTTTTTATCTTAAAGTTTTCAAAAGAATGAATAGTAAATTCAGGAATTCAGATTTCTTGCAGTCAGAAAATCGCAAATTCACGAAGTCGGAGTTTTGTGGTCCGTTTGATCGAGATCAAACAATTAAAAAATATAGATTTTTTATTTTAATTTCATAAATGAAAATACTGAACTTGAGTCTAAATTATCTAATCTCGATCAAACGGACACAAATACCTCAACTATGTGAATGTGGCGATTCTTAACTGCAGGGAAAATGTGTCCGAAATTAAGAGCATTTGTTAGTTGAGTGTATTTAAATGTGTCATGAAGAACGTATGTTGTATGATATTAGGAGGTATATCAAAGCTGAAAAAAGTTTTGATGAAGTTTTTGTTTACTTTGAAATGTACAGAATCTGTTTCATTGAATGTTGTTATATTATTTTAAAATTCAAATTTTGTAATGTTAAAAAATTAACAAAGCCTGTATTGGTTTTGCAGTGAAATTTTTGTCTTCTGTTGTTTTTTCTCCCATATTTACAATATCTACAAAAGATTGTTGAAAATTTTATCCCCTAACTCATGTTATACTTCTACCCACAAATGTCTTGAAATGACAATTTTAACCCTTATATATATATTAAAACTTTCATTTTCACTTACAATACTATTTTAATTTTTTGATACACAAATGAGTACTAAAATTTTCTTTTTTTTTTTTTGAAATTTTTTTTTAAGTTTTCTACACACATTTTATTCTGAAAAACTTAAAATTATTAATTTT
>JBBPBS010000629.1:1512582-1536415 GCA_037974835.1 Cicer judaicum | reverse complement strand
AAGTTTTCAGTACAAAACCTATTCCAGAAAACTTGAAATTCCAAGTTCTCTGAAAATTTAAAAATAAACTTTGTTAAAAAAAAAAATATGTATGAACGGAATTTTTTTTTAAGTTCTTTGATACACAATCTATTTTGCAATTCAAATCTCTCGAAAATTTAAAAATATTTTTTTTAAAAAAATGACATGTATCAGAAAACTTTTACAAATTATTTTGTACACAACTTATTCCAAAAAACTTGAGAGTCTCAAGTTTTTCAGTAGTTAAAAGAAAAATTCGTGTGTACGGTAAAAAAATTTTAACAAAATTTTTATAGTCTAAGTTTGTAAGCTTTTGTATCGAGAAATATAAATTAAGTTTCCAGAAAACTTTTGCATACCGAAAACTTGAACAGGTTGTTCTGGACATCTTTGGATGGTGAACAAAAAATGAAATTTGAATTTATAAAATTAAAAAGAAAAAAATTGAGGATAAAAATGGCAATTTTAAAAAATTATGGGGATATAGTTATAATAGTGGGGTATAGGGTAAAAGTGTTCAAGATTGTTTTTGTTTGCCAAATAAAAACCTATATGGCCTCTGAGATTACCAAAACTCTATTCAAATGGTCCACCTCGCAATTAACATTTTAGAAGTCCAAATCATTAAAAATTGGATTTTGTACTCCACTTTTATACTTTCAAAACGCTAAAACCTCAATTTTATCTCTTTTATTTTCATTCAATTAATGATAAAAGAAATTGCTCCAAAATGCTACTCCTCACCAAAATATCTGGTAGTTAAATTTTTCTTTCAAAAATTCGGTACAAAAATTAACACTATTCAAAATTATATTTTCAAAATTTCTGGCAGTATAATTTGTATTTCGGAAATATCACAACACAAAATTTCTGATAGTTAATTTTATTATATCGAAAATTTCAAAATTTTCGATATGTAAATATATTATTATTATTTTATTCTAGATGTTTTTTTTAAAACATTTAGGGATTGAGGAAAAATGATTATGTATAGATTCATAACTGATCAAATTCTTGAGTCACGAGAAACTGTTGTATTATAGACAAAAGATATTGGCCAACAAAATTGAGTAGTTGTTATCATTACTCGCTCTGACATAGAGACCAAAAAGAGTGGAAGGATATCAAAATTAAATATAGATTGTGATAGAGGTGGAAAATATAAGTCAAATAAAAATAACTCAAGAACTTTAACTAAAAGGTGAGTTTGTCCGTTTAAACTTAGATTGAGACCATTGAAGAATGATGAGAGATGAATTATTAGTTTAATGTGTGGACTTCACAACCATGAGTTAGTGGGTACTTTTGAGAATAATGCATTTATGGGATACTTAAAAGAAGAAGATAAGAAGCACGTTGACGAGCTGACAAAGTATTGCGTTGCACTGAAACACATCTTGTCATCTTTGAAAGATCGAGATAAGGAGAACATGACTAATATCTCTCAAATTTATAAGCAACAAACCACATACATGAAGAATTTGAAAGGACCCAAAACTGACATGCAACATCTGTTGAAGTTACTTGAAGCTGAGAAATATGCTTGTAGGAGTAGAACTCATGAAGACTCCAACATTGTGAGGGACATGTTTTGGACGCACCCAAATTCCATCAGTTTGTTGAACATGTTCTCTCTTATATTGATCATGGATAACACATAGAAAACCAACAAGTATAGATTGCCATTGTTTGAAATTGTTGGTGTAACTTCAACTGGGTTGACATTCAACGTTGCATTTGCTTACAAGGATTTTGAGCGTCAAGAAAACTTTTGTTGGGCATTGAAGAAGTTAAAAGAGTTGTTTATTCAAATACCTCATTTCCTTAGGTGATCGTGACTGGCAGAGAACTTGCTTTGATGAATGCAATTCTGTTAATTTCATATCAAGAAAAATGTTGGAGCCAAATGCAAACAATACATATTGAAGAAGGATATGCAGGAACCTATTCTAGATTTGTGGAGGAAAATTGTTTATTGTTATGTAGAGAAGGAGTAAGAGGAATTTTTGCAAAGGTTTGACCAAACATGTGTCAATAAAATTATTTTTCTTGACTATGTCAGAGACACATGGTTGGCTCATCACAAGAAAAGATTTGTTGAAGCATGGACCAATCGAGTGTTGTATATAAGAAATACAACTATTAATAGACATGTCATTAAAAAATTTCATTTTGTTTTATATTTATACATGTTTAGGATTAAACATGCATGTTTGATAGGTTTTTTTATTGAAATAATATCAAACCTTTTTTTATGTTTGAATATTATGGTCGAGTCTGCTTATTGGTCATTGAAGAGATTTTGGAACACAATAAAAGAGATTTCTATGAGGCATGAGATGATATGAATGGGGTGTTGAAGTTGAAAACTATTAAGATAAAAGGCTGAGTTTTCATTGTATACTTAAAAACTCTCGTGGATTACCTTGTGCATGTGAGTTGTCACGATACAAGTTGGAAGATTTTCCAATATCATTGAATGTTGTTCATATACATTGGAGGAAATTAACCATGAATGGTGGTCCAAAGGAAGAAAAGTTAGAAAATGATTCAGAAAACGAAATAGAGGTTGTTCAAACTGCTAATGCATGTTATCCTAGTGCTGCTCATACTCCTCCTGATCATGCTGATTTTACGTTGATATTATCGGCCGCAATAATTTTGTATTAGTTATATCTCTTTAAAAAAATTCGAAAAATATTAAATGAATAGGTGGAGAAAAAAAGTAATGAATGAAAGAGAAAAATATTTTGTTTAAATATATTATATTTAAAAAACATATACAACAAAACAAAAGTAAATATTCTACATAAGTGCAACAAACGGTTATACATAATTTTTTATTACAAATAATACTCATAGATAACTACTAATATTTGTTGGTATTTAAAAATCCGGTAATGATAACTACAATTTATTCCGGTGA
Source organism: Cicer judaicum (assembly GCA_037974835.1). Lineage (NCBI taxonomy): Eukaryota > Viridiplantae > Streptophyta > Magnoliopsida > Fabales > Fabaceae > Cicer > Cicer judaicum. The sequence continues at coordinate 1,533,468 of JBBPBS010000629.1, read as the reverse complement.
AAACCCATGATTTTTCTAGCTACATACATCCATCATTGATTATTATAGGCCCAATTCTATTGAGTACATTAAATGGCCAATAAAAAATGAAAGTTCACATTTGAGTGTGTAAAATACAACTAAATACGGCATTGATTTAGTTTAAATATAATGTGAGTATAAAAATATTTTATATTTTTAATAAATTATATCATTAAATTTTTTTATTTATTGTTATTTTTAAAGTCATATATACAAATTATTGTAAGTTGTCTGATAATATAACATCTTTTACATAATTATTCTAGTAGACAGTAAAAGCTTGAACAAGGCGTTCAATCTAGAGGAAAGGAACTGGTCAGAATTTTTCAAAAAAAAAAAAAATAAAGGAGGATGTTTTTATGGAACGTAGCTTTAATCAACAAACGAAATTGAATTAAAGAAAATTTAGAGGCTATGGATAACTTCTATAATATAATAGATTGATAGAATTCTTTTCTCTTTTATCTCCAGCTCTCTTGTTGTATTCATACTTAATTTTCAATTTCCATGTTATTAACATGGAATATATTCTCGATAAGCACAAAAATAGATTCTAATTTTTTTATTTCAAATCGTTTTTATTTGATATAAAAATATTAATTCAAATATTTTTGTTTTCAATACCCATTCCCTCGTTATTTTTATTAGTTAAAAATCCTAGTATAATTTTTATATTAAATATAATTTTGTTATTGTTATTCAATAAATGAATAATATGAAAAAATTATATTTTTCATCAAATGACTATTCATCTATTGTATTTTCATGTAAATAAAGGGAAAAAGCTCTATGGAAAATTGGTGGTTCAATTCAATGCTATTTAATAAAAAGTTAGAATACAGGTGTAGTTTAAGTAAATTCATAGATGGTTTTGGTCCTATTGAAAATAAGAGTGAAGACCAATCGAATTGGAATATGTAATATCATACTATACTAATAGTATAAATAGAATTCCTTTTCTGTTTTGAGATTATCACCTCGAAGTCTAGGTGAAATTTATCCATTTATTTCTATTACAAGTTAGATTCTATCTGTTTGTTTTGTTGCAAATTCCAATTGGAGTCTAAAATTTTCTCTTTTCATAAAAGATATTTGATTTTATTTATAGACGTTATTAAGTAAAATTTCATGTGATTCAGTAAAGTAAAAAGAAAAAATATTTCATTATTGCTAAATCTATTCACGTGAGTTGATGAAGAATCACAACAAATCGTGGAATATTTTTTATAAAATAAATGGGGAAATGGAAAATGCTTGACGTTGGGAATGAAGGAATGTCTACACTACCCGGATTGAATCAAATTCAATTTGAAGGGTTTTCTAGATTCATTGATCGGGGCCTAACAGAAGAACTTTTAAAGTTTCCAAAAATAGAAGTTACAGATCAAGAAATTGAATTTCAGTTATTTGTGGAAACATATCAATTGGTAGAACCTGCGATGAAAGAAAAGATGTTGTATATGAATCACTTACATATTCCTCTGAATTATATATATCCGTGGGATTAATTTGGAAAAACAATAGGGATATCCAAGAACAAATTATTTTTCTTGGAAACATTCCCCTAATGAATTCCCTGGGAACTTCTATAGTAAATGGAATATACAGAATAGTAATCAATCAAATATTACAAAGCCCTGGTATTTATTATCGGTCAGAATTCGACCATAACGGAATTTCGGTCTATACTGCCACAATAATATCAGATTGGGGAGGGAGATTAGAGTTAGAGATTGATAGAAAAGCAAGGATATGGGCTCGTGTAAGTAGAAAACAGAAAATATCTATTCTAGTTCTATCATCAGCTATGGGTTCGAATTTAAGCGAAATTCTTGAGAACGTTTGCTACCCTGAAATTTTCTTGTCTTTTCTCAATGAAAAGGAGGAAAAAAAAATAAGATCAAAAGAAAATGTCATTTTGGAGTTTTATCGACAATTTGCTTGTGTAGGGGGAGATCCCATATTTCCTGAATCTTTATGTACAGAATTACAAAAAAAAAAAAAATTCAACAAAGGTGTGAATTAGGAGGAATTGGTCTACGAAATATGAACCGAAGGCTGAATCTTGATATACCTCAAAACATTTACTATGTCAAAAAAAAAATTAATCAAGAAACATTTACCATGTAAAATGACTTGAAGATTATACCTCATACCCTTTTATTTTATTCCTATCTCATTCTACTCAAATGACCTATTTTACATTTTTTTTATGATTTTTTTTTTTTACATTTTCAAATACAAAAACAAAAATAAAAATTATCTTACACTACTAAATTCAATTTACTTTATGAAAAATTTAAAATTAAATTTTTTGATAATAAAAAATTTATTAAACAATATTTTAAAATCATGATAAAAGTGTGTGGGTAGATGTAATAACTTGATAGTGTCCCCACACACTTTCATCAATGATAAGTACAAACTAAATTTTTCAAATGATAATCATCAAATGGGCCATTGACTAAGCTGGCAAAAGGCAGCTACGACCCAGAGGAAGAGTTCCACAAACTCAGAAATGTAGTCTTATATTTGATTGATTTAAGATTCATGAATATAAAAAAGAAAAAATACTCTTACAATTTTAAAATTTTTATAACAATTATTTTAGAGGAATTCATGCACGTTCCTTTTTAAATAAGAAAAATACTATAAATTGAATATATATAGTTAATAATTATTTGTAATATAAGTTTACATACATCAATTTATTCAACTATTTAATCATATTACATATTACGAATTAAAATTTATCTACACTTTGACAAGATGTTGACATTCGATGAGATTTATGAAATCTGTTTTATACTTTACATTGTTGATGTATAGTTGTTAAATCATTTCACACCAAGAGTATTTATTTTCTTCTTTAATTTATAATTATAGGAGTACAAGGTTTTCTTCTTTTCTTATTACGGTTCCCCTCATTTTATGGGGTTGGGGGCATTTTTATGACAAAGTGGAGACAGATAGTGACTGGACATAATTTCGATAGTCATCAGATATGGTTGGTTATGGTATACATGGCTCTCATTTTATGTAGAGTAATAAATTTGTATAGTTAAATATTACTTCTATAAATAATTGTATAAGCCCTTTTTAAAAATTATTAAAAACATCTATCTAAATAGATATATCTATATAAAGAATATTCTAAGAATATTTATATATTTACTAAAAAAATATCTGCACATATAATTAACACATTAAATTTACTGTTTATTTTTTGTTATATTTGTGAGAAAAAAAAACAAATATAATTACAAATAAAAATAAAGTTTTATATATGTTTTAGTTTAATTAATAAATAAAGAAATTGTTAAATTAAATATTATATTTTATATCTAAATTTAAATTATTGTAATTGTTTATAAATTTTGAATAGTATTTATTATTAAAAAAAATATAGATAATATTGTACAATGAAGCTACCAAATCAAAATCTAATTGCAGACAAATACAAGATGTCGACCAATACATACTCTATAGAAACATTCCACGTTTCTCAACATTTTGTCTAGGTTTTATTTAGAGCCACATATTTTCCCCTCTTAGATACTTAGTTATAGGTATTATCATAATCCAAAAAGGTCATTGTAATTTCATGTCACATCTCCACAACAAACAATCATAATTTACAACTTGAATGTCGACTCGCACTACGCATGCAAAATTTGTTAGGGTTTATCTTCATGCTTGGACATCTTATATCGAATATATTGAGTTTAATTATACTAATTAAGTCTCAAATTAATTATAAATATAGTAAATATTTTTTTAAGTTTTTGAGTTGATATATAATTTTAAAAGTTCTTTTTTTTTTTTATAATTTTTTTGGAGTATTTAATTCATTAATGTTCTCGCACTTTCTCAAACTCTCCAACGTAATCTACATTTACAATTTTAAAATTATTAATTTATTAAAGCTATTCATTAAAATATAAAATTATATTAGTTAAAAAATATTGTTACAATCTTACATGTTGTATAAATATATATTTACTTATAAATTTTTGTTCTTAACATGCATATTCTATTCGCGATTTTCTGAATGAATGGAAAGGATTTAATTTGATTTGTAATACTTATACTCAATATAAAATAAAAATAGCAGTTTGTGAAAAAAAATATATACTAAGAATATGAATAAAACACGTGCTAATAAATTAATATTACCATAAAAGTGGGGTCAACATATTTTACTACACACTACGCGAAAAGTACGGTAGAATTGAGCGCTGTAAAAGATACAACAGCGCTTTAAAAAAGCGCTATAAAATATATAGATATAATGTGCACTTGTTATGCACGTTTTACAGCACTTTTTCAAAAAAACACTGTAAAATGCGCGCACATAATATGCATTATTATGCACATTTTACAATACTTATTTGAAAATGCGCTGTAAAATGTGCACATATAACTCATATATTGGATGCGCTGTAAAATTTGCACCCAGTATATGCATTATAAGTTCACATTTTACAGCCTTTTGGGTGTACATTTTACAGCGCTTTTTTGAAAAAGCGCTGTAAAATATACACCCAATATATGAATTATAGGTGCATATTTTACAGCGCTTTTTCAAAAAAGCGCTGTAAAATATTCATTTTTTTTAAAAACATTGTAAATTAAATTTTTGAAAAGCACTTTTTAACTTTTTATGGCATTTTTTTAGAAAACGCTATTTTTTAGCTTTTTATCCAAAATTATTTTGATTCAGAATCAGTTCACACAACAACAAAACATATATTGAAATACAATCAGTAGACAAAAAATAGAACTTTGTAACTTAATTAACATGTACATTGGACAGAACTCGGTATCTTAATTAACAAGTAACTCTTAACTCTGTAATTTATAACCTAATTAACTATATTCAGATACATATATATAACCTAATTTATAACCTAATTAACTACATATACATTGAATCAATATTGTACAACAACACATATTCATATACATGTTCATATATTGTGTCCTATGATCATATACAAATAATTAACTAACAGAATATACTGAATATAACTAGCTACCATATAATATTCATACCACTTGCAGAATGCTATTTCCAGAAAATCAAATAATTTTTATTTCAAGCACATACTGACACCAGTCTTCCTTTAATTCCATTAGATCTTCCTCAGAGTATGATGGACTGGAATTGTCAAAGTACTGCAATATAAAAATTGAACATATTAAGTTAGTATCAAATATATAGATAATTTATATATGAAAAATCATATAATGAAAATACCGTACCATTTTTGGGATAATAGTTTTATTCTTGTCAACAATCTCCTTCATGAATCGCAATACGTAGTACCCACAGTCGATGTTGTTTGTTTGACGAGAGCACTATAAAATAAAACATATAAGTAAATAAAATATTTGTGCATTAATCGTAAAGGCATGTATTTGTAAATGAAAATTTAAAGGCATATATTTCAAAACTTTATTGGGATCCATGTGATGTTATTAGACTTTTGCTTCGACACTGTAGCACCTCTTTGAGCTCGAAAAACTTGTAAGGCACTATCGAATGAATAAATGTGATTATTATAGCATTAACAAACACATTATATATATATATATATATATATATATATATGTAAGAAATAAATGAATATTACTTACGTGTCGAACATAGTCTTTATATCGGAGTGATTGTTGTAATTGTCATGCAAGGAATCCAAATAGTATATAACTTTGGAGACCGCATTGATTGCAAATAGCACACAATGTGCCCTACAACAACAAAATTTTGGTTAAGCAATTTTGTTTATATACAACTAATAAATTAAAATATCATCAATTAAAAAAGATATCTACAATGTAATTCTTTACATTTACTGGATCGAGTTTGCACATAGACAGCTTATGCAGAGATAAGAATGAGTATTTATTTGACAATTTGCACGTGCACACAACTTTCTCATACAAAAATCTTCAATGAAAATTTTAAACTAGATTAATTACCAATACATTTAATTAATTACCAATAAATGCAACTAAAAGTATTTTTTACCTTATGTACAAGCTCATGACAGTAGCAGCAGCAGCAGCGATTGATTTTCCCCGATCTAGTTTTCTTGCTGCAACTTTGGCAGCTTTATTACCCTCTAGCCTTTGTAGTTTGCCAACTCTATTACCCTCTAAATTTTGAGGTTTGTTGGCTTTCTTTCACTGTACGAGTGGTTTATTTAATTGGATCTACAAAAATGAGGTTAAATGTTAGCTTATTGAATCTGAAAAATTGACAAATCTTAGGCAATAAATGTGACAAACCTTTTCGGGAGATGTAATTGATTCGTTTATGGAGAATCTTTTTATCATTCTCTTTAGGCTTTTTCAGCATCTAAATATAAATGTGAAACTAAAGTTAGGAGCGGAAAAAAATCAGCAATTAAATATACATATCAATTAAACATACATTTCAATTAATTAAATATACCTTATCGAGGAAAACAAGATGTGTGGGCCATGCCACGTAACTACCAATTGTTTCGCCCAAAAATTGCATATCTCCATCATTGTCCGGTATAGGCAACGGTGCAGTTTGTTCCAAAGCAATAACAGGTGATACTTTGACATGGCCCGCAGGAATCGGAGTATTGTGCAATACTTCTCCCGAAGTATTGTACAATTTTCCTTTTCCCACATTCCGATGATTAGGGGAGGACATGTATAGCACGCATGGAGTGACACCCTAAATCAATAGTTAAAACATAAGTACGGTTAATATATAGGTTTGTTTGATACATAAGTAATTAAATAAGTAAGTAATTAATTACCTCGGGAATACTTTTGAGACCGATGTTGCAACTCGCGGTTTCACTCTCCATTTGTATTTCATGTTGGAGCTGATCTGGGAGTTGCTTGTCTTTGTTCGTCTTCACCAAAAGTGCCACTTGCTCTGTAAGGATTTTAAGCTTCTCTAATACTTCCTCATTGGAAGGATTTTGGCGCTTCTTTTGAGAAAAATAGCTTTTGGGAGTTACGCCAAATCCTTTCCCCCTAACCCGACCGGAATACTCAGGGACATTAAACACTTTACCTAGAATATCCCTGTAACTATCCTTGTTGCCCTCTTGATTTTTAGAACTTTGTTCGATAGTCTCCTAAAATACATGTAGGATTAAAATGATAAGTTCAATAGCATTTTTAAAATACAATATTAAAAAGTATTCAAGTGATAAAATACAATATTAAAAAATATTAAAGTGATAATATACTTACACAAAGTTCTATTACTTTTTGGACATTTTCATTGTCAACCACTCCGTCTTTATTTACACGCGCTTCCTTCCACAATATATGATGACCCAACGATTGATCTGATTGGGTGTCTTGTCGCTATTCGTTAAGATCATAAAAAAATATATTAGTTAGACACTATAGTTTATAATACAAATTACTTCATTATATAAAAGTGATGTTTAATTACTTACAAGTTTTTGATCAAGACGTGCATATTCCATACGTGATTTTTTGTATGGGTGGGTTGGATTTCTTGCCCTTTCGCGATTTGTCTTACTAATATTCTATATAAAAAAAATAGCAATTGTGTAAAAATTTAAAATACGCTATGAATATGAATAATAAAACACAAATGCTAATAAATTAATCACTTAAGACAAATGCGGGGTCCGAATGTTTGGATACAAATGCACTCCATTCATCATTTGATATATAATGTTTATATATTCTTGGAGCTTCAACATTTGTATTTCCTTTTGTATCTTTTAGATAGAAATTAGAGAGGTGAGATCTAAATCCCCAGTGGATTTTCCCAGCAACTCTCAATACATAACTCTTTCTCCCCTCATCAAGAACAAAAGTAGTCTGCAATCGAAATAAAGATATAGTTTGACTAAGTAAAGTATTGCAATGAAAAAAATTATAAATGACAAAAGATTGGATCAAAAAAGTTACTTGAATGTCATTCCATAGTATATCTTTGGCATCCTTCAATGTCTTATCTCTCCAATCATCAATCGTAATTGGGATATTTTTTCGAACAACAACCCCAATATAACTTACAAACATTGAGCTGTTGGGATCAATTGGTTGACCACTCTCATTCCATCCAACCTAATAAACTCATATAGTAAGTAAACAGAGTATAGTATAGTATAACCTCAAATTTGATGCCATTGCTCCTTGCTTTAATGACTTTTTGCATTATAGTTGCACCACGTTTGACTTTATTTTCATAAGTCTTAGTGTTGACAACTTCTTCATTTTGACATTCTAAATCTTTGTTTGTATCCATTTAACTACAACAAGTTCAACATGCAGTTTAGTATAACTTCAACAAGCTCAACATGCATTATTCTAAGCACATATCAGTATCAGTATATCTGAAACAAGCTCAACATGCATTTTATTGATTACAAAAAATTAATAACATCAATACCTGAATAATGAGGGTTCGAAGAAAGACGAAATACGAAGAAAAGAGGGTTCGCAGAAATATGGTTTGCAGAAATATGGTTTGAAGAAATACGTAATGAGGGTTACTTATTTCAATGAAAATATTTATGTGCAATGGGAGAGATGATCTTGGATGGAAATAAGGTTCGAAATGAAGGAGATGATCGTGGAAATAAGGTTCGTAATGGACGGGATGATAGGGTTTGCAAAAGAAGAGAAGAATGATGAAGGTTGAGATGATAGTGAAGTTTACGTAATGAAGAGGAAACTGAAGCGGTTACTGTTATATGTAAAACCCTTTTACAACGCTTTTTTATAAGCCTTTTACAGCGGTTGTTTGAAAAGCGCTCTAAAAGGCGTCCTTATTTAATTTTTTAAAAGGCTCTTTTACAACGCTTTTTCAAATAAGTGTTGTAAAATGTCTCATTGTTTTATTATGTTATATGAATGTTATTTTTAAAGCCTTTTACAGCGCTTTTTTAAAAAAGCATTCTAAAAGGTCTCTTTATTTTATTTTTAAAAGGGTCTTTTACAGCGCTTATTTGAACAAGCGCTGTAAAAGGCCTCATTGTTTTATTATGTTATATAAATGTTATTTTTAAAGCCTTTTACAGTGATTTTTCAAATAAGCGCTCTAAAAGGTCTCTTTATTTTATTTTTAAAAAGGTCTTTTACAACGCTTTTTCAAATAAGCGCTGTAAAAGGCCTCATTGTTTTATTTTTATATTTAAGACTCTTTTTCAGTTCAGTTCAATTCATGTAAATTATTAATTTATATTCAGTTTGATTCATGTAAATTACTAGTTTATATTAAATTATATGAACTTAGTATAAAACACTCAAATCAAGCTAAATATAAGCAGAAAATAAATTAATTAGAAAATCAAATACATGGCTACTTATATAAAACAAATTTTCAAAAAAGATTAAATGCATATTAACATTAACACAGTTCAGATTACATGCATATTTACATTAACACAGTTCAAATTACATGCATGGCTTATATAAAACAATTAAACATGTACATTAAGATGCCATTCTTCTTTTCCTGGTGGGATTCACATTTGTTTGTCTATTTACAATACGAAACGATGGATTAATCCAAATTCCCTCATCATGATCATCTCTAAGATATAAACCATCATCAGTTGAATCAATTTCATGTGATTGTTGTGATGTTGCAAATAAAAGTTCATTACCAACATCTTCATCATTATTGTTATCATCACTTATTTATTGGTCGATAGGACAACAAACCATTTATCATCAGAAGGATCAGTGACATAAAACACTTGTTGAGCTTGCGACGCTAAAATAAAAGGCTCGTCTTTGTATCCCACCCTATTAAAATCGACAAGCAAGAATCCTGACTGATCAATTCAAACGCCATTATTATTATCGACCCACTTGCAACCAAATATGGGAAAACGAAGCATTGTGTAGTCTAACTCCCATATGCGCTCGATAACCCCAAAATATGATAGATTTGCATATATTGGGTTTTTGTCTTTTGCACTTGAGACTTGCATCGCTTCAGCTACGAGAGTGACTCCGCTATTTTGCATTGTGGTCTGATCATCTTATTCTTTGTTATAAAATGTGTAGCCGTTAATAACATAACCAGTGTATGAAAAGACATGTAAGCTCGGACCATTTGCTAGCCACCTCAATCTCTGTGAAATTGATCCGGGGTCTAGCTATATCAAACTTCGACTTTATGTGATTTTTTAACCATGTTATAAAACTTCGATTGTGCTCTTGAGTTATCCAATTTTGATTCATATTCATGTTCAAACGAGATAACTGATCCATGTGTATTGTAACATACGGTTGAACCTCATCATCATTGTGCAGAACATACAATTGTGTCTGCTCCCATTCTGTCCTTGATATAGTCAATAGTCTTCTTCCAATTTTCCCTTCTCCTTATATTCTTCTCGAATGACGAGACATGAGAAGCCCTATGGATTCAACATTGGACAGATATTCAGTACAAAATTCAGCAGCCTCTTCAACAATGTACCATTCAGCAATACAACCTTCTGGTCGACTTCTACTTTTTACGTACCATTTTAATATTTTCATATATCGTTCTATCGGATACATCCATCTCATATAAGCTGGCCCACAAAGTTGTGTTTCCTTAACCAGATGAACAGTAAGGTGAACCATTATATCAAAAAACGAGGGTGGGAAATACATTTCAAACTCACAAAAAGTAACAACAATTTCCCTCTACAATGTTGGTAATTTCTGAGGGTCGATGACTTTACTACAAATTTCCCTGAAGAAGAAACATAATCTAGATAAGACTCGTCGAACGTTTTTAGGTAAAATGGAACGTATACCTATTGGTAGCAAATGCTCCATTAGAATATGACAATCATGGGTCTTCAAACCTTTTAACTTGAGGTCTTTCATACAAACCAAATTTTTAATGTTTGAAGAATATCCTTCTGGAACTTTAACTTCGTGTAGAATTTTACATAAAACAATTAAAGGAGTCAAGTATACGTCGATATCATTCCCCGGTTGTTTGGGTCTAGAAATTAACAGAGACAACATCATAAACTTACGCTTCATACATAACCATGGAGGTAGGTTATAAATCAACAAAATCACAGGCCACGTGCTGTGTGAGATGCTTTGAAGACCATATGGATTCATTCGATTAGTAGAAAGTGCAAGTGTTAGATTTCTTGACTCTATCCCGAATTCAGGATACTCGTGATCAATTTTTGCCCATTGTGGGGAATCTGCAGGGTGTCGAAACATTCCATCTCTAATTTTTTCATATGCATGCCATGTCAAGTGTTTTGAATCTATGTATTATAGTAAAATACCACACAACTTTTGCTGGAGTAGATTATTTCTTCTCATATCGAGAGACATTGCATTTCGGACACACCTTAAGTAATTCAGATTCGTTTCGAAATAAAATGCAATCATTAGGACACGCATGAATCCTTTCGTAACTCATGCCAATAGAACACAAAATCCGTTTAGCCTCGTAGGCTCGACTGGGAAGTTCATTATCATCTGGCAACATATCTTTTATGAGTGTTAATAATTCTGTGAAGCTTTTATCAGACCATCCATTACTCGTTTTTAAGTTGTACAACTTTAATATCGCCAACAGTCTTGTGAATTTAGTACAACCATTATATAATGGTTTCTCTACACCACTCAACAAACTTTCAAACATTTTAGGACAATCTCGAAGATCTTCTTCAACTGCTTTTGCAATCTCATCAACTCGGTCCGGCTCATATGTATCTGTATCGATGTCAGTTGAAGCATATATCGAACCATTCTCAAAATTAATGTTTCCTTTTTTTTTCTCACTATGTCTTATCCAACATGTGTAGCTTTGATCAATTCCATTACATACTAAATGTCCTTCTAATTCATCTTCTCTAACGCGTTTTCCAAAACAACATTTTAAACAAGGATAAACGACTCTATTTGGATCTTTTGCATTCTTCACTGCAAACTCAACAAACTCATTCACTCCATTTTCATACTCTTTTGACAATCGATTGGCAGACATCCATTTCCTATCCATATTATACGACCTATATAAATGCAGTTACAAAAATAATAAGCTTTCAAAACATATCAACAAGTTTAAAAAAGAAACCAATATCAACATATCTAATAAAAATTTCAAAACAGAAAAGATTTCAAATCAGAACAAATCAACAAATTTCACAAAAAAAAAAAGATTTAATATATAACAATTTATTAGTTTTCAATTATTAAAAAACTAAAGATTTTTTGACAAAAAAAAATTAATAAATACCTGAGACAACGTAGATGGCCACACAATACGTAGAGGATATGAGGGTTCTCAGAGTAGAGGTGATGAGGGTTCGTAAATTTGTTTTAAATTTGTTTTTATTTAATTAAAAGTAAATGATATCTATTTGAAAGCGCATGTCTTTTACAAGCGCTGTAATAGGTAGTTAAATTATTTGAAAGAGCATGTTTTTTACAGCGCTTGTGAAAAAAGCATTGTAATAGATAGTTAAATTATTTGAAAGTGCATGTCTTTTATAGCGCTTGTGAAAAAAGCGCTGTAATAGGTAGTTAAATTATTTGAAAGCGCGTGTCTTTTATAGCGCTTGTGAAAAAAGCACTGTAAATTAATACGTGAAGGCGCTTCATTTTACAGCGCTTATGAGAAAAGCTTTGTTAAAGTCTTATAACATTACGCGCAAACGCTATATGACCCTACAACAGCGCTTTTTTCACAGTGCTTGTCAAAAAAGCGATGTGATAGGCTCCGTTATTTTTAAAATATATTTACAACAACGCTTGTATTTAGTAAGCACTGTATAAGGAGCGCTATTAAATGACATTTTTGGCGTAGTGTACAAAAGCACTCTACTTTTCCGGTGATATATAGTGCTTATATATTTTCGGAGTTTCGTCATTCAAATTTTCATCAGCATTCCTTAAGTACTTTGTCAAGTGAGATCTCAATTCTCTATGTAATTTGTCAGCAACATTAAATATATATTTTTCGCATATCATCAACGTTAAAAGCCAATTGCAATCCAAATTAAAAATGAGTTTGAATAAAAGTATTTTGATGGAAAAAATGTAAATTAACAAATAAGTGGAGTAAAAAAGTTACTTGTATATTATTCCACATAATATATTTAACATTCTTCAAAGCTTTATCTCTCCACTCATCAATTGTGATTGGAATATTCTGAAGAACAACTGAACCAATATAACTTACCATCATAGAACTGTTGGGCTCAATTGGCTGACCATTTTGATTCTATCCTAGTTAATAAACTCAAAGAGTAAGTGCATGCTTTTAGAAAATATACAAAATAAATTCTAACAAAGTATAGTATACCTCAAATTTTATTCCGCCATTTTTCACTTTGATGACTTTATGCATAATAGTCACCCCACACTTAACTTCATTTTCAAAACTACGAGTAGTGACATTTTCTTCATTTTGACGAGTGCAATCATCGTCAAAATCTAGTTATCTACAAATTTTACACATTAAAATTATAAAAGCAGTAGAAGCAGATACAAAAATTAATAGACATCACAGTAAGGGCACATACAAGAACTAACAAGGCAACGAACAACACAAGGTAGCAGATTTAGCAATGAACAATACAAGGTAGCAGAATTACATTAGAAGCTAACATGAATTAAGGTAGTAATGATCTTAGTAGAGTGAATTAAGGTAACATGAATTACAATACAAGGTAGATGAATTACAAGGCAACAAAATTGGCATCATGTGATTGAAAGATTACTTATAAGAATAACAGGTAGCATAATCAACAAAAATACAGGGTAGTGAACAAGGAAATTATCAAGTGATACAAGCACCTAGCAGAATTAGCAGGTAGTAGAATAAACAATGTGATCGACATCAAGTAATACAAGCATTATCAAGTGATTTTTTGCAAGTAGCAGAATCAGTATCAAAGCATAATAAGTTGAATAAACAGAAAAGAAATCAAGTAGAATACAAGCATAATCAGCAGAAAAACTTAATACAAGCAGAATAGCTTAGCAGCAATACAAGGCTAATCAGCCAAAAATCAATCAAGCAAAATCATACGATTAAACCTACATAGCATCAATTATAAAAATAGAAAAAACTTAAAAATGCAAATAGAGAAAATAGAAAATACCCAAACACCTTAAGATGCCCTTAAAGAATCAATAAATTAATCGAAATTTCCTCATCATGATCATATCTAATGTATAAATCATCATCAGTTGAATCAATTTGACGTGGTTGTGATGTCACACAGAAAGTATCATTACCAACATCTTTATTGTTGTTGTTGTTATTATTATTATTATTATTATTATTATTATTATTATTATTATTATTATTATCATCGCTTAATTTATTGGTCGATAGGACAATGGACTATTTATCATCAGTAGGATCAGTGATATAAAACACTTGTTGAGCTTGTGACACTAAAATAAAAGGCTCATATTTGTATCCAACCCTATTAAAATTAACAAGCAAGAACCTTAACTCATCAATCTGAACGTCATTATTATTATCGATCCACTTGCAACCAAAGATGGGAACACAAAATATTGTGTAATATAACTCCTGTACGTTCTCGATAACCCCAAAATATGATAGATTTTCATCTATTGGATTTTTGTTATTAGCACTTGAGATATGCATCGCTTTAGATACTAGAGTGACTTTGCTATTATGAAAAGTGGTTTGATCATCTTGTTTTATGGTATAAAATGTGTAGCCATTAATTACATAATCGGTGTAATAAAAGATATACAAAGTCGGGATTTTTGCCAACCATCTCAATCCCTCTGAATGACGAGATATGAAAAACTCTATGGATTCAAAATTGGATAGATATTCAATACAAAATTTAACTGCTTCTTCGACAATGTACAGTTCAACAATACAATCTTCTAGTCGACTTCTCCTTTTCACGTACTATTTGAATATTTTCATATAGCGTCCTATCGAATATATCTATCTCATGTAAGATGACCCATATAGTTTTGTCTCCTTAACAAGACGAGTAGTAAGGTGAACCATTATATAAAAAACTGAGGGTGGGAAATACATTTCAAGCTCACACAAAGTAACAACAATTTCCCTCTACAATGTCTGTAATTTCTCAAGATTTACCGTTTTGCTACAAATTTCCCTAAAGAAGAAACATAATTTAGTTATCGCTCGTCGAACTTTTTCAAGTAAAATGGAATATATACCTATTGGTAGCAAATGTTCAATTAGAACATGGCAATCACGAGTCTTCAAATCTTTTAACTTTAGGTCTTTCATAGAAACTAAATTTGTAATATTTGAAGTGTATCCTTTTGGAACTTTAACTTCATGTAGAAATTTACATAAAACAACTTTCTCATTTTTAGAGAGAGTATGAGGTGCTGGAGGTAGAAATGTGCGAATTTTTTTTTACGGGACCCAATTCATTTTTTATTTCCATATCAATCGAGTCCAATGTGTAAGATATATGCCTCCTTGATATTGATTTTGATATAACTTCCAAACATACAATGTATATGCATTATTTGATAAATCTAATGGTGTAAGTTGAGATACATTTCAGGAAATCAATCAAGCAAAGATTAATCATAAGGCTTGAAGATTATGTGAAAAAGAATCAAACACTTGGACAAATCTTGGATCTCAAGCAATCAAGCAAAGATTGATGATAGTATACAAAGCTTGAAGATTATATGCAATTCTGTCTAGTGGTCATAGTATTTAATAAGTAGATTCATCATTATGGTTTCATATATAAGTATTTGTCAAATTAAAAATGAAATCATAAAATAAGTGTGCTAATAAATCAATTGGTAAATTAATTGGTAAATCGATTGGGTAATCAATTGTCTGATTCACAGAACAAAGATTTCACTAAGTTAATCGATTGGCAAATCGATTACTTAGAGGTTTTTATCAGACTTGTGTTCAATGATTAACTAAATCAATTGGACAATCAATTTGCAAATCAATTGGTTAATCGATTTACTGATTCACAGAACAAAGCTTGCACAAAATTAATTGATTGGCAAATCGATTACTAAAAAGTGTTTTTCATCTGACCTGTGTTCTGTGATTAAAGAAATCGATTGGACAATTGATTGGGTAATCAATTGGTAAATCGATTTTCTAATTCACAGAACAAAGCTTTCAATGAGTTAATCGATTGGCAAATCGATTACTAAAATATTTTCCATCAGACTTAGGTTTTGTGATTAAAGAAATCGATTGGACAATCGATTGGAAAATTGATTACTATATTTTTCTTAAGTAACAAACTTTGTACTAATCGATTAGGTAATCAATTGCATGAATGAAGTAGTTTGTCATTTATCAGAAACATATTGCATAATCAATTGGCACATTGATTTTAACTAAATATCTGAGTTACTGGGACAAACCAAGTCAATTGGCAAATCGATTGGCATAAATGTCTGAGTTACAGGGAGAATTTAGCCCATTGCCAAATCGATTATGTTAAGAAAAGAATCGACTGGGTAATCGATTATTTTGATCTCGTTGTTTGAACAAAACAAGTATAATCGATTATTCAATCGATTCTAATATAAACTGAGTATCAGTTTCTGATATATGCATTAAAAGAATCGATTAGGAAATCGATTAGTTCATCTATTTTTAAGATTAAAGAAAAACAAGAAACGCGATAATCAATTAGGCAATCGATTAAGCTGGTATTACACTTCAATACAATCGATTGGGAAATCGATTTTTCTGATGTTTTTCTGAAACTATATAAACTGAATCAATCACAATTTTTCATAACAAGCATAACATTTTTCATAACACAGAAAACTGAAAGTGCTTCATTGGTTTTTAGAAAAATACACCTTGAGAGAAAGATTGTTATAACTCACAAATACTCATTGGCAAATACTTAGAGTGTGATAATTCTATTGTGATTGAATCAAGTGTTCTTAGTTCTTTTCTTCTTTTTTGAAAGAAACATTGTTGTAAAAGAAAGTGTATGAAAAATCCAGTATTGTTAAACTGGTGGTTATCTTTTAGGATGATTGTGTTCATCTAAAAGAAACCTCAACTTGATCTTGCTAGAGCTTGGCGATTAGCTCTTAGGGATAGGTTGGTGTTATTGTAGAAGTGGTGTTGAGTTGGATGTATAGGCAGTGAGGTGCTAGAAAGTCTGTAAAACATACTCAAATTAATTCTAGTGAAGGATGAAATCTGTGATTGATTTCAGGACTGGATGTAGACTATCGAATCGATAGTCGAACTAGTATAAAAATCCTGGTGGACAATTCTCTCTCTCTTCTCTTTATATTGTTAATGCATGTGTTCTTGAATGTTTTTTTTTGAATCTCTGTCTTGAATAATCTTTTGAATCTATCACTGTTAAAATTGGAATTAATATTAAACAAGTTGGTTTTAATATTAAGTTCATCACTTAGGAAAAATTGGATAATCTTGTTAACAATATTGTATAAAATTTCCTAAGGATAGAGGCCATTTAACCAACACAATGTTGCATTGATATCATTCTTAGACTTTTCCTGGAACATTGAGTAACATATTGATAACACTATATATTTTTTCAATATGCATCACATTGAGGAAATGTCTTGTATACAATGACTTTCAATATCGCAATTCGAAGAAAAATTGACTTTTTCTTTCACCCAATTTTGACAAGCTCTTCCGTAAAAGGTTTGCCAAATTTATTAGTCAAACCTTGTATCTTTTTCAAATATTTGATATCGAATCAGTGCTGAAGATGGAATACCTTTATCTGATTTTCCATGGAATGCATTTCTCCCATGATGTCCAAGAAAGATATTTTTCTTACAATGTTTCAATCGCATCTAATATGCACTCTATTCACATATAGGACATGCACACTAACCTTTAATCCATTATCATATGGGAAATCCATTATTATCTGGAAGTATATCTTTTAGAATGGGAAATAAGTCTGTGAAGCTTTTATGAGACAATCCATTATGCATTTTAAGTTGTACAACTTTAGTATCGCCAACAATTTTGTGAATTTAGTACAATCATTATATAATAGTTTGTTTGCATCACTCAATAAACTCTCAAACATTTTACGACAACCCAAAAGATGTTCTTCAACTACTTTTACAATCTCCTCAACTTGATCCCGCTCATATGTATTTGTGCCAGAATAAAATTAGTAACAAATTGATAAAAGTATCATTTTGCCCTCATTCGAATTTACACTAATATTTACCTTATATTACAAAATGATAAACTTGTTTCATTTCAAGGTTTCAAAATCTTAAAACACAATCACTTATTCACAAAATTAAACGTATACAATTAAATATTTGGTATTTTATTTTCATTTTCCATTAAGACACTTACAATCGCCCAAAACTCATGTTTCACCTTACTTGTCTTGGACAAAAACAGTGCTAAGACTACAAAGTTAATATGAGAGCATAAGTGCAAAATGGATCCACCAAAATAAAACCTTAACAAGAACAACTAAACAAAGATGTTTATCCTATGATTACAACACATAATAAAACAAGTATAAAGCATCACACATTTTCACCCCAACTAATAGTTATAACCTAGAAATCAACACATAAATAACAATGAAATGATGATCAACAAGATAATATCTTTGAGAGAAAGTATAATTGAGAAAGGTTTCAAACACTTACAATAATGAGAAATCCATATTTTGGTGAAGTGTTGACTCATTTTTGGGATGTCTAGTTCTATTTTGTGAACATGCTAGTTTAATGATGAAAGTTTAATTTTATAATTTTAAGGAATAAAATTTAAATCTTTTCAAAATTGTAAAATGATAATTAAAATGACTATTTCATAACTTCATAATTACACGTTTGAAACTGGCATAATTGATTTTGAGAGTATATACCTAATTTTGACATGTTTGGTTACTCTCAATAGAATTTAATTTACCTAAATTGATTCTAACTCTAACTTGAAATTAATATTTGTAGTGTTTGAGTTTAAACGTGATTTGATATAACAGAATTACTCAATAGAGTTTTAAGAAATTTGACAGTCCTTTGCATTAAAATTTATTATTCCAATACACTTTTAAGTAAATGAGTTTCAACATAAACCACTTTATAATCAACTCACTTTTACGTAAAATCAATTCATTTAATTTTTTTTTTTCACCACATATACTAAAACATTTATTTATATATATATATATATATATCAATTAAAAAATAAGATTATTATGTTTAATCCCTTTAACCTTAAACGATTTTAACTAAATCAATTGATTTATAACCACTAGAGTATTCTTTTGTCAACCTCGACTATAGTTCAATATTTTTAAGTTCAGCCTAGTACAGGAAAACTGTTGAACATAGAGAAACCACTAATAGACCAAAATACAAGTTAAAAATATTATTTCAAAATACAAACAAATTACTCTCAAAATTAAGGATTCAAAGATTTAACATAAAATAAAATTAGAAAAATTTCTCAATCAATAATTATATATTTTTAGTTCATTTTACATAACCTAATATTCTAAATCCTAAAATAATATGATTATCGACAATCTAAACATTCTTATTAGCTTGAAATTTAAAATTATATTTTTTTTCTAGACCTTGTGTAATAAAGTAAGTTTAGTATAGCAATCTAAATATTTTGAATTCCTAAAATAAAGCATCTTCTTTCTTCTCCTTCAAATCTCAACTCTCAATCATACCTTATAAGTCTTATGATCACATATTTAATAGTATAAAAATACAAATAGCTATTTGACCGCCGATAATTGTGAGAAAAAAATACATAATTTTCTTTGTATTGACCATTTCAATCGAAAATTTGATCACTCAATTTTCAAAAAGACAAAATTTGATCCACCACAAATGGTAAACTAATTAAACACATGGTATAATTTTTAGTCAGAATTGTAGTTTTGAGAAAAATCCCTCACCAGCGCTTCATCCCATAGGCTTAACCTACCACATCAAATTGATCACATTTATAATATGATTTCGATTTATTTTATAATTTAATTTCGATTTTTACTCTTGTACTTTGAACAACCAATTTCTAATTGAAATTTGTAGTCCAGTTGCTAAACGACATTATGCACGTGTCATATTTTATAACCAAGGAATCTTTAGTCAACAATAATACAATTAAAGAGAAAAGGAAGAGCAAATATATATATATAAAGAAAGAAAGAACCACATCACATGATGAGAAGAATGTTACATCAATCTTGTTAGAGATTAGTGATTAATTAATTAAATTAGTTAGTTATACTTATTAGTTAATTATTTTATATTAATTAATTATTTATTTAAATGATTATATAATTCTATACAATGTGATTCATTATCTCTATTATCAATATGAGTCAATTAATTTTTTATTTTTTTCTTATAAATGATTTAAATTAAAAATTATAATAAATTTTCTCATTGAACTGAGAGACTCTTATGATTACAGTTGGCTCAATACAATCATAAGATCTAATAAATAATTGATTTGACTTCTCTCATTTAAAGTTGGAGTTAGTTAAATTTAAAAGTATATTGAAAATCTCTCATGTTAAAAGATGAGGAAGATTAAAACTCTATATATAAATTTTAGTTTTTTTTGTTATAATATACATGTATCAGAAATATTTTAAATTTACGTGTAATTATTTTCTTATTATTATGTTAAAGTGTTATGAGATATATATTTTATATATTTATTTTTGAAGAATATGGTTATATTGAAGCTACTGAATGTTTGAAAGATATCTCTATTGTAAAAAAGTTGCTCATCGTAAGTGTATGAGTCATATTTTTTTATTATATATTCTTAATTTTGAAACTCATAACCTCATATTAAGTTGAAATAGACTATTTTCATCACATCCAAATACTCTT
>JBBPBS010000629.1:1464725-1508971 GCA_037974835.1 Cicer judaicum | reverse complement strand
TATTTATATTCTATTATATTTTAATTTTATATTTTTAAATTATATTTTATAAGAGTAATTAAATAAATTATTATTTTTATTATATTTTTTTTTATCATATTTAAGATATAAATTTCAACTAAAAAGAAAAAATATGATAAAAATTCTAAATTAATTTATTATAATATAGTAGTTTGTCAAACACTAAATTTAAACAAAATACGATATCTTATTCTTATTTGATATCTTATTATCTTCATCAAACAAGTTATAAGGTACAAGGCAAATCAAAACGAATGATATCTAAAAAAACCAACGCAACTACTTAGTTTTTTAGTCTCAACTAAGGTGCTACTATTTAAACACACTAAATATTGAAAAACTATAAAGTGCTACTATTGCATTTGCTTGCATCATATTTTCATTTTCATTTGTATTATCTGCATTTATTTGTTACACCTGTATACTACATCTGCATCACATTTCCTATTATATCATCATTCTAGATAGTTACTTATAATTCACATTTGTTTGGAAAGGCTAAATATCATTGAAAAATATGGATTGTTCTATTAAGCTTAAATATTGAGAATATGTGAATTGTAAATCAACATATTTTTTCATGTGGATCCAAAAGAAACTAACCATCTTAAGGGTTTGTGAATCTATTGAAAATTATCAAAATCATGATAAAATATGCCTAACATACTTGGGTTTGTTTGTGTCTTGTGTATGCATTTTACCGTTTATTGGTATAATTTTTTTTAGTAACTTAATAACTTTTAAACTCTTACAAAACATGTTAATCATATTGAGAGGGATTTCCAAAATAGTGATCTAAAGCATATTTATAAGAATTCAAATGATTAAGTCAAATAATTTCGAATGATATATATTTAGTGGATAGTTTAAAGTTTTCTTTTGAAAAAAAATATTTATTCATCAATTGTATAGTTGTTTGTCATCATAAAAAATGAGTAGATTGTAAGTGCTAGACCGATTTAACTACAATACCTCTAATTGATACTTTGACGATTAAAAAAAAGTATCAACTAACTGTTTGTAGATTAAGGTAGCATATATGTTAATTGCTATATCTAGTTTAATTGAGCATAAACTATTAGTAAGTTAAGAATAATCATCTCAATGTTAATTATCTAACAAAGAATGTTAGTATCTAATAAATAATTATGTTTACTAATTGAATAAGTCATAATTAATAAATATAAATAGTTATGATCAAAA
This sequence comes from Cicer judaicum, assembly GCA_037974835.1. Classification (NCBI taxonomy): domain Eukaryota; kingdom Viridiplantae; phylum Streptophyta; class Magnoliopsida; order Fabales; family Fabaceae; genus Cicer; species Cicer judaicum. The sequence goes on along the minus strand of JBBPBS010000629.1, from coordinate 1,507,747 downwards.
CAATTACATTCTAGATTAAACAACATATGTATCTTAGTTTAATTAAGAAGGTCTTTGAGAATATTATTAAGTCTTCATCTAGTCGTTCCAAATGATTCACTGAATTAATGTGAACAAGAGCTTTGTAATGAACGTTGCATAGTTTACAATTTGAGTCAATAATTAGAAGTCTCTAGTAAAAAGTCAACATTTATCTTCAGATCACGAAACAAAGAGCACAACAATATTCATCTGTCTCTAGCAAAAGTCAACTATCCTTCAAGCCCTTAATGATTCTCTAACTAGCATCAATCAAGATCCTCTAGAAAAGTCAATGATATTCAAATGAAAAAATTATTTGGTAAAGCATTATTTGGTAAAGCCTTCGTTTGTAAGAAGTCAATTCCTTTGGATAGTCAAGTCAAGACAACTGCATTTAAAAGAAGTAGTCAACGACGAAGTCAACAATTCATATAATCCTCTTGATGCAAAGGTTTTTGACGAATTAAATGTGACCCTCTATTTGAAGCATCAAGAAATAGTGATATTATTCCTCTAAATAGTACAATGCAATTTGAAATAGTGTTATGAATAGTACATCTCTCTCAATATGTTAAAATACTTCTTGACCTATTTGCAAAAGATATATTTTTCAGTACATAAAAAGAAATTAATTCAACTGAAGAAGTCGTTGATGATTATTATCCTTCATGATCAAAAGATTATCTAAAAGGGTTTGTAGTCACTCGATAATGACCTATGTCAATCATATGTTAGACTCTTGATCATTTAAAAAGATTCAAAGAAGATTATTCTTAGAGATAACTTTAGTATCAAAAGAGAAAGACAATATTGAATTAAAAAATGCATTCTAAAAAAAGCTTGAATACATCAAAAGAAAACTTAAATGTAAAATTATCTGTGATGAAAGTTATTAGAAGATGATATAAATCAATCTAAGTTGTTTTATACACTTGAGTAAATATAGGGTTAAATTGTAATATCATTGGACAAACTTTGTGTCAATTTAGACACATATTTGATTCAATACGAATAACCTCAATATTAACAACAACTCTACAATTGAAAAAGAAGGCAATTGCATAGGTTTAGAATGCATGTATTTCTCTATGACATATTGCCAAAAGTTTGAGAATACTAGAAATATTTTTAGTGGTATAGCCTTGAGAGGTAATAGAAGAATACTGAAAACTTAAAGATGCATAGTGAAATTTTTTAGTTGTTATTAGATTATAGTGATATTATTGACATTTGAATTTTGTCATATTTATAAATATATTATCGTTTTGTACTATGTTGTTATTTTACAATATTAATTTTAGGTGTTTTGAGTTTGTTCACCTATTCATCATTTTTATATTATTCTTATATTTAGTAAATTTGAATTTGTATTATATTATATCGATGTATATATGTTATAATTTTAATCAATGAATATAATTTTTTTTTAATAAAAAAATAAAACTATTTCTATTTTAAAATAATTAAATATTATATATTTTTATGTGTGTCCAAGGAATATTTATTTGGATTTGTGAACTATTCATCTTCTATTTAAGTCATTGAGGCATTTTTTTCAAAGACAACCGTAAGGTTCATCAAAGACTCAAAATAAACAAAAGTTGTTGTATGAACTAAATTACAGTATGATCTAAATTTCAATGTCTCAAAGAACATATAATATCTGTCATAATTTTAACAAAAAAAAATCAATATTTAATTTGCAAAATTTAGGCATCATCGAACCTTAAATCCTATCAAACATGCATTAGTTGTTAGCTAATAACAAGATTTTAAGATTTTGTTCTCCCATCAAATGCTCCTAAGATGTTAACACAAAATTCAGGAGATAAGTTCATTGGGATCTCTCTTGCACCTTTTGTCTCAACAATATTGTCAATTTCTTACATTATTGAATGTAATTTGACTTTGAGGCTACAATCACATTTTCTATAAAAATTGCTGCCCCCCACCCCTCTACACATGTTGATACTGAAATTTACATTCACACAATATGCTCCTCCCAATCAAACAATAAACCCCAATTTTCGGTAGGTGCTATTCACACTATTTACATTCCCTCAATGTACGGTATATATAATATATACTATATCAAACATTTAATACAATATGTACTCTCTAGTTTCATATATATATATAAATTCACACTCTTTTAAAAAAATAGTTTTATTTAATTTTGTTTAAAAATATCAAAATAGTTATTGTATTTTTTTATTTATCATTTATAAAACTTGTTTTATGAGAATAAAAAAGTCCTACACTATAAAATAAAACCTAAATTAATTAAAGGATAGTTAAAAAAAATAATAGCATTAACTAAATATAGTGATGTGATTAATATTTGTTTATTCTGTCAAAACAAAACAAAAATTAATATTTATTTATATTTTAGACTATCAAACATAATTGTTTTTTTGTTATTTATATTCAAAAATATAGAGTTTTTTTATTTTATTTTTTATATACATTAGGACGATCCAATATATTTAAAGGCATAAGAGAAATGTAATAGTAAAGCCTTTTCAAGTAAAAAAACAAAATTAACACAAAACTTATATAAATTTTATTTTCAAATTTTGTTACATTTAAATTAAAATTTGGGTAAAGTAGGATATAAGATCTTGATCAACCGAGTTGATGATCATTTATAAGTAATGAATTTTAGAGAATTTTAACTAAAAAATTTGAAGCTTAGATAGCTTGACCTCCATACACATTTGATGTTAACATTAAACCCAACCTCCAACTCCCCAACTATTAGTATGCTTACCTTTTATTGGAACCCCAAGAGTCAATCTATTCACAACCATTCGTTCCAATGTACTATTTATTGTACTAGCATAAATGCATTCCACTTTTTGTCTAACTTCACATTAACAAACATGTTTTAATCATGAAAATGTACTACTATCATAGAAATTGGACCCCTTTGTAAGTTGTAACCAAATTTAAAGGTACAATTCACAGCATATTGTCAATTAAGAGATAAAATATTTTAATTTAACCGTCTTCAATCGGCTATAGTGAATATATTATCACTATTATAGTAGGTAACGATTTTGTCTATATATATATTTTTTATTTTATTTGTTTGATAACATGTTTTAATCGAAACCAGATTTCACAGTCAATTCATATGTACACATGACTTAAGGTTATTTTGTTAAGGATTTAAAAAAAATTATTTTAGCGATATTATATATTTTTGAAATTTTTAAAAGAAACAATTGTTTTTATGTTTGTTGTAGTGAAAATTAGTTTTTTTTTTTTCAAAATTATTTATAAACATAATTTTAAAAAATATTTATAAAAATAATTAGAAAAAATATTTATACAGTTTTTAGATTTTATTTTTAAATTATCATTTAAACAAAAAAAACTATAACAAAAATAAAAACTTTCAAAATTATAATTTAAAAAAAAATGTAATTCTTATACGAAATAAGGGTAAGAAACATAAAATGTATATATAGTATTTTGCAATATAGTATCAGGCAGTGGCGCAGTGCTCTCAGAACAAAGTACAAAAGAAAAAATTGATTTAATCACTAGGAGTAAAACAAATTATTTCAAAATAGAGGTTATTTTAGTGAATAAAATTGTTTTAAAATACATGTGATTTTTAATTAATTTTTAAGATAATTGTATTCATTATTTTAATTGTATTATTCAATTAATATTTTATACAATTCTTCTAAAATATTAATTTTATTTTTAGGATATTAGAAAATACATTAATAATTAATGAAATATAATTTCCTAAACTGACTAATTTCTTTTTTCTGTTTATTGTTGTTTATATTAGATATTGTTTTTCTTAATATATACACGTACAAAAACCTTGAATTAGATCTATTTTCTAACAAAATCAGTAACTTTAATGCATTAAGAAAAAATAAAATACGTGACTCAAATCGATATTGTGAAACATAGTGAGAATTTCACGAAACTTTTGTTCTTGAAAAATAGAACTTTAATTGTTATTTAAGGAAAATTGACATATATTTTAATCTTTTTTCACTTGACAACTTTACACGAGACATATATTTCTGCGATCAAAATAATAATAAGATGACTCTTCACGAGTCAAGTAATTAAAAGAATAATGTATCTTTCATTAACAAAATACAATCATTAATTAGTTGTGAACGCAATTTCCATGAGGCAAATATTTGTTTTAGACTAATTAATTAAAAGATGATCCTTTAAAAGTTAATTAAAAAATAAATGTATATCATCTTTAATTTTTAATTCAATTAATAATAGTTGATATTGTTAAATTATAAATTAATTATAGTAAAATTTATCATCTTTTATAAGATAAAAAAAATAAATAATATGTATTTAAGTATAATATGTCTCTTTATTCTACAACATACATACGAGATAAATGCTTGTCACTATTGCATAAAAAATATATAAAATATTATAATACAATAATAATAATTTACTATATAAATGTGTATGAAATAAATATTTATCATTAATTAAATAATTAAAAATTTGTCATTTATAAAATAATTAATTAAAATAAAATAAAATATCATATTCATATCGACACCTGTTTTAATTTCAAAGCTTCATTTAAAGTTATCTATTTATATGTTTAATTTTGTTTTATGTTTTAATTACGTTAGACTAGTATGTTTCACTTCATGTATTATAATTAATACCTTCACTGTATATTTCCATAATTGAACTTTTTTTATTTCCATTTTAACCTCCATTTTCCATTCACTACTTCGAGGAAAATAATATTTTTATGGACATAGATCAGCCATTAATATGAACGGTATAATTCATGCCGAAAATCTGATTTCTAACTTCAAAAACTTGATATTTTATTCTTATGGCTTTGTTGTTGTTATTGATTCATTTGTTAATTTTTCTTTGTATAAAATTTAGGTTGAATAAACAAAATAATATGTCATCCATAAAATTATGCTTTTGTTAGACTTTAAATAGCAAATTAAATAATATCTAATATTAACAATTTTTTTGTTAAGCAATAAGACTATAGATATTCTTTTTACTTTTTTTTAAGTGAAGTATATAACTTTGATATCAATTAATTAACTTATTTTTATAGGAATTTTTGAACTATCTCATAATTTTGTAAACAATTATTCTGATCAACCGCAAAAAATTGAACTTTTGTGGACTGCAACAATAAATATAAGACACACTAAAGTTTTATAGATCAAGAGACTACTGGTTGTTGACAAATGTGTCACTTCAAACTTTAATATTAATCTAAATTTTCTATTATTATAATTATTCTACCATTTAAATTATTTCTAAAAATTCATATTTATTAATTTATATTAAATCAAACTATTCAATTTACATGATTAAATTCCACTATCAATATTTCATTTATACGACTGTGTCGGTCTAGTTGTTATTGAGTTTATTAAAATGTTATGATTCTGAGTTCGAATCCGGTTGTTTGTGGCTTTTACATAAAAAGATTGACATAATTTATGGTTCAAATTTCGATTCTAGTTTATCACAATCAAGATATTGTTTCTTGGTAGTTGCAAAATAGGTAGCTTAACTACATATTAGGATCACTAAAGAACTTAAATTCAATATTTTTCATATTTTTAGAGAAGAGAATCATTATAGAGATATAATTGCTTTTTTGGGTATTGATATTATCAAGTCTCAATGGTGGGACACTCAACCTCGTGAAATAATTGATGTTTTCATTTAAAATAGATTGAGTCTCCCCAATAAATTATTTTTTCCTTTACCATTATTTTATTTTATAGTTTTTATAGTAAGATATTTAACGAAACAGTTATAAAGTATCCACTTATTTATTATCTTGAATTTTAATATAATCCTCTAAGTCTTTTTGTTTTTTTTTCTTTCTCTTTTTATATTATTATATTTATTAAAGTCCTGCAAATAATAAGCAAATAATATGTGATAGTTTAATTGTGTCAATATAATAAAGATTTCTTTTTTACCATATCATACCCCTATGTATACTCTAATTTTTGCTAGAAAAAACTATGGCTGTTTTGTAGTTTATAGAGTCAATTAATGCAGGATGGTGTCCCCTGGGCTTTTAGGTAGGCTCTAGAGTGTTATCGACCACATATATTCTCCAATTCAAAACAACTAAAACTAATTTTAAGTCAAATTCGTTAGCACATGGGCACACCATCTTCACTTTTTGTTTGTATTAATTTAAATAATCCCTCCAAGTTAATTAATTAGCACTTTAACAATAAATTCTTGGTACGCTAAGAAATGGTCATATCTTATTTTCATGGTAAGAGACAATGGAGTGATGGAAACATATATTCCATCCAACCTTATATTTAAAATTTATACTTTAAAAAACTTTCAAATTTTATTTATACCGTCCATTTTAAGAATTTAGACTTTTGACGATAACGAATTTTACTTTTTTTTATACTATGTATTTTAGGAATTTAAATTTTTGACGATAACGAAATCTTACTTTTACTTATACTGTATATTTTAGGAATTTAGATTTTTGACGATAACGAAATCTTACTTTTACTTATACTATGCATTTTAGGAATTTAGATTTTTGACGATAACAAAATCTTACTTTTACTTATACTATACATTTTAGGAATTTAGATTTTTGACGTCACAAAATCTTACATTCACAGATTCAAAATTAAATTACTGTAGTGACGAAAGACCTACGGGAGATTGAAGATCACCACTGCATATATGATTTGATTTAACACTTCATAGAATTGCACAGAAAAAATCTAATTATAATTATTGTAAGTCACACCTCTGTATTTTTCAATTATATTTAAATAAGTTACTTACCAAATAAATTAAATTGACATAAATTCACATAGTCTATTTAAATATAGTTGAAAGAAAAAATATGCGACCAACAAAAATGTAATTATTATTATTATGAACACAGACCGACAGTACACAGACCGACAGTACATAGTGTTGGGGAGTTCGTAGGGCTAAACAAGGATTCATAAGAGACTTAGACACCACATCACAACCCAAAACTATAAGGGATTAGGTTTATTGGTCATTCTCCTTATATATCCAATATAGCCTTCATTCCTAGTCAATGTGGGACTAACCACTCATAATTGAATTTCAACACTCCCCCTCAATTATGAGTTCTCACCACTAGACTTGATCCAAATCCTTTATTTTTGCTTCCTTTTATTTTATTTTATTTTGCTCCCCGTCAAACCGAACCGGACTCTAATACCAATTGTTGGAAATAAGAGATTGTGATGAACACAATCCCTGCGCAGCAGATCCAGAAAATAAAGAGAGAAAGATGAGATAAAATTCTTCTTTTTATTCCTACTACACATCCTTTGGTTTTATATGAGTTACAACAATTTAACAGAAAGTTATCTAACTAATTTGTAACTAATTTCAATTAACTTGTCTCATAACAGTTTTGAATTAACTTTTTAACACATAACTTCTTGGTATTGTCTTCCAAACAAACAACAAGCCAGGCCCAACATAATGTTCAAGTTAGTAAATATTGTAAATATGCTATGTTACCACTGCAAAGTCTACATGTAACATAGGCATGAATTCCAAAGGCAAAAACAGAGAAAAAGGATAACAACAACTAAAGCGATCATAATAGGTGTGTTACATGAAAAATTGGGTGTTGAGAGCACCATATAAATAAGAAGATTGATAAAAATAAAATAAAATAAAATAAAGAATATTAATGTATGTAATATTTTTGAAGTATTTAGTGAAAAGTAATCGTTAAATTACTTGTATAATTAATTGTTCTTAATTAAATATGACGAACTCTTATATTCTCTCCTCTTGACCTAATAATCATATCACAAATTTTACAACCATACAATATTACATTTATTTATAAATCCCTTTTGATAAAAATATGGTAATAAGTTCTCAAGTACCCACGGGTTTGGTTGGGTATGGGTACCCTTCAGATAAAATCAACTAAAAATTTAAACTATTATGAAATTAATTAATTATAAAATAATAGCTTGACTTAGTATGAATTGTTGTTGGATATCCTTCCTAATCAAACTCTAAGGTATGAAAGTCTTTGCCTACAAATATTTGTTTTAGAAAAATTAATTAATATATAAAATAATTGTGTGACTTTGTATGAACTGTTGTTGGATACCATACTCAACCAAACTATAAGGTAACCAAACTATACGATACGAGTGTCTTTATCTACATAAATTTATCCTTAAATATAAGTCTTAATAACTAATAATAAGTGTTTTTGACAAATTTTCAAGTGTTTCTTTATACTCTAACAACTTACGAGTATTTTACAATTTATAAAGATTAATTGAACTGATAAATTACTAATTGAATATTATATCACAAATTCGAATTTGAGATTTTGATAATTATATACAGATTTTTTTATCATTTAATTATAAAAAAAAAGACTAATATACATTTGCTAAATTATCCTTATTAATTATTGATATATTCACAATTATCATTAATGTATATCCGAAAATATTAAATTAAAGATGATGCATGTAATATTAATTAAAAATATAATTGAGAAAAAATAATTTTTATTATATTAAAATTAAAAGAATAATTCGTTTTATCACAAATTGTGGAACCAAGAAAGTACAAAAGAGCAATTTAAAAAATTTGTATATAAAATATTCAAATTAAAAACATTATATACTTTTTTTGGGTCAAAACTATATAAAAGGTGTCAAATGTTATTATTATAATATTATTTGAACATGGCATATTAAAATATAACTAAACCTTTATTTGTTTTACTTCTTCTACTCATGATTGTTAATCACATTTACAAATTTACAATCTCAATCCTCTGACCCAAAACCTGGCTCCACCCTAAAGCATAGCCACCCACAAGATAGATAATGTCACAACTTTTCCTCACCACTAAATTCATGCCACGTGTCCTACACAGATTCTCTTATACTCCCAACACACCCCAAAAACAGCAAGAACAATCACTGCAATACTCACTTCACCTATTTTAACTTCCTTAACATTGTCTGTCCCAAACTGACAAATTAACAAACCATTCATCACTCCACAAATGTTGGAGCAAGAACTCTTTACCACCACCACCACTGCCCCCGCAACCATTAGGCCTGCGGTCACGTGGCCACGAACATGTGACACGTGCCGCTCGGCCGCATGTGCGGTCTTCTGCCGCGCAGACTCGGCATATTTATGTGCCGCGTGTGACGCACGCGTCCACGCGGCCAACCGTGTAGCCTCGAGGCACGAGCGCGTTTGGGTCTGTGAGGCCTGCGAGCGTGCCCCGGCGGCCTTTCTTTGTAAAGCCGACGCCGCTTCTCTTTGCTCTACCTGTGATGCTGATATCCATTCTGCCAATCCTCTTGCCAGCCGCCACCAACGTGTTCCTATTCTTCCGATCTCCGGCTACCTTTATGGTCCTCCGGCGACCCTTTTAGGTGCGGAAGATCACGAAGGGTTTGTTGGCGGCGGCGGTGAGGTAGAGGAAGAGGAGGATGAAGTTGTTGATAATATGGAAGATGAAGATGAAGCAGCTTCATGGCTTTTGTTGAATCCTCTCAAGAATAGTAACAACAATAACAATAGTAATGATCATAATCAAGAGGGTAATAATGGATTTTTGTTTAATGGTGAAGTTGATGAGTATTTGGATCTTGTTGATTGTAATTCTTGTGGTGGTGGTGGTGATAACAATTTCAATACCAATACTACTCATCATGATGAGTATAGTGTTGTTCCTGTTCAACAGCAGCAAGTACAGAATTTTCAACTTGGGTTGGATCAATTTGAGTCTTCCAAAGCTGGATTCAGTTACAATGGTTCTATTAGTCATAGTGTAAGATCCTTCAATTCCTTTTTCTTTGGAAATTAAATAAAAGTAAAATTGTGTTTGTTTGTATTTTAATCATGACATTAGTGTAAAGTATCACTAATTTTGTCGATGACTAATATGTGTAAGAAAACATGTGCATGATAATTGTTTTTTTGTTTATGGTAGTTCTATTTTACAAATTCATTTGTGTGAAACCTCAAATTAGTCTAATTCAAGATCTTGAGCCTCTTGAATTTGTATTTGATTTGGATACTTTTTTTTGTTGTTGTCATAGCTGAATTTAAAAGCTGTATCTTATCTAGTAATGTTAAATGACAATATAACTTTATGGTTCAAATTCTGAATTTTGATTGATTTACCTATATGATTTTGCCATTTTGAACAAGTTCATACAATTAAACATGGTTCCTATGACTCTTTATGAAACATTTTAACTCTCTTTACCCTTTTTTCTTTACACTTTTTCTTTAGTGGATGGAATCTAAAGCCCAAAGTATCATGCTTTGTTTCTATGAAACGGTTGTATCTTTGTTTTCCCTAATATACATAAGAAAAAAATTTGTTTTGCTTTTTAATTTTTCAAATGTTACGTGAATTTAATTTATTACATAGGTGAACATAAATTAAATTCATATAAACAATCTATTTGAATGTAATTAGAAAAAATAGGGGTGTCACTAAAAAAATTGATATTTTTTTTAGTATATTCCTTGTAACAAAGCATTCCCTTTAGATTCTCATATGTTAGCTAGCTCAAGTAGTGATTGCATATATGGAATGTTTATCTTAAAGGGAAATATTCTTCAATTTTTCATCCTCAGAATCTGATTCCATCAAAACTAACTTCTAAAGATATTATTTCTTTGTCAAGAAATTCAACCGTTTGTGCAGTATAAAAACTGTATCCTAAAATTAGACGCAGGTTTTTAAATAAAGATTTGTAAAAGAAATTTGAGTTGCGACATAATGGTTTTTAGCGTTGTCGAAACCAAAAGGCGAATGCAATTGAGGTTGTATCAGCTGCATTTGATCTACTGAATAAGGCTCATAGTTTATAGATAAGTGGACAGGTTATTCGAGCATACAAAACCCTTACAGTGTTGTTTAGAGGTAATCTTGTAAACTAGACCATTGTATTTAAACACAAGTTGTAATTTATAACTCTAAACTCTAAACTTGAATCATAATTAAAAGGAACTATAGTCACAGTGCAGTTAAAGAGGCAGACACAATTGGCTTAACTCTGATTAAATCTCGTGTAATTTTTGTTTACGTTTTTCCTAACGCGACCACAACTATTACTACGACCACTATTTAAAATTGTTATTTATGTGATAAGAATGTCAATTATAGGTCTAAATGGATATGACTGCTAGTGCTAAATGGAAATTTTATCTTGAACTTATATCTCATAAATCTATGAGGTACTAATTTTTGTTTCATTTTGAAAATCAGGTATCAGTTTCATCAATGGATGTAGGTGTTGTACCAGAATCAACAATGACCTATTCAAGACCTCCAAAAGGAACAATTGATCTATTTTCTGGTCCTCCAATTCAAATGACTGCACATTTCTCTCCAATGGACAGAGAAGCAAGAGTCCTAAGGTACAGAGAAAAAAAGAAGACAAGAAAATTTGAGAAAACAATAAGGTATGCATCAAGGAAAGCCTATGCCGAGACTCGACCGCGTATAAAAGGTCGATTCGCAAAACGAACCGATGTAGAAGCTGAAGTTGATCAAATGTTTTCATCAACACTAATTACAGAAATTGGATATGGCATTGTTCCATCTTTCTGAGTTAAACAAAATGGTCAGAAGATTATTGTAACAGTCCGGCACCAACCACTAACACTATTACTCACAATCTCGCCTCTTTGTCTCCATTACAAATTAGGAGCTTTTGGCTTCTCTGAGAATTGAACCCGGTACAGAGGGAATAAGTACCACCATTTCATTAAATGGTGATACTTATTATCTAGGTATTGGGTTTCAACTTCTACAAAAGACAAAGAATCACTAATTTACATCGGATACAAAAGGGGCAAGAAGATCGAGAGTAATAGTACTGGTAATTGGTGGATGGACTTTTACAGTTATAAGAACAAGTTTGAAAAACATGACCATAACAGAAATAGCAATCACTTATGTTCTATTATTACTATGATTTTTCTACTAATACTCTATTTTTTCTTCTTCATATAATCTAATTACTTGCAGTTGCACTAATTAGATGTATGCTTTATTATCTTGTTTATTGTATTTTAAATGTGACTGATAGTTGTAAATACAGTCCTTATATTATTAAGTTATTAAATTAAAGTCAACATATATTTTGAAATATTTGTAATTTTCTTAATTTGTATTATGGTGTGTAATTTCAAGTACAATATAAAGAGGATAACCATCATATATATACCTTTTGTATTTTAGCTTATCTTTCATGTAAACAATTATTCATAAGGACTAAAATTCATTGATTACTCTTTCAGTTCCTTTTTAATTGTCGTATTTTGATTGTTTTACACATAAAAAGACAATCAATTGATTTTGTTATTTTTGATACTATTATTTATCTTTTTTCTATAATACCATTCATTATTTATTATCTTATTTTATATATTTCTCTTAACAATAAACAATTAAATGTGTTATTGACAAATTAATAACTAATGTAACGTTGAATTTCCTAAACGACAAATCAATAAGAATGATTTTTTTCTGTAAATATGACATAAGAACAACTTTCTATAAATACGACAATTTCTCAATCTAACTGCAAGTCATATATATATGACAATAATCATGTTTCACTCCAATCTCCAAAAATCAAATTTTGAAATGTTTGAATTGAAATTATTTCATGTACAAGAAATGTCACATTCATATAAGCTACTCAAACCTATAAATTTATACAATTTGTTTTTAAGTGATTGATTTTCAGAGTAGATTGAAATATGGTTGATACACTAACACAGGCTAATTTTTTTTTTCTTTCTTGTCATAATGTATCATCCGATTCTCAAAAGAAACGAGTTTGACAATTCAAAATTCGAAAAGAAGGTAAGTAAAATCTGACTAAGTATTATTATAGATATGATTCGAATAGAATCTCTTCCGACTAAAGTATAAAAACAGTCAACAAATCTAATGAGTAAGTTACTTACCATAATCAATTAAAATTAGTTAGGTGTACTCCACTAAATATGTCAAACTTAAAATTCTAAAAACTATTTATTAAAATACACGTGACTGATTTTAATTGGTATCGGATAATTTAGTGACAATTTTTTCAAAGACAACCTAAAATTGACATTAATAATAATACATATAATTCCTTAATCCATTCTTTGTTTTTGTAACAAGGCCAATGACAAAAGCATATTAATTAATCATTTCTATGTCGGCCTTCCCTTTCTCTTTATTTAGTATGTTTTCACCTTCTATTATTTCCTTGCATATCATGGACCTACATTATACAAAGATTATGTGAGCTTTTGTCATATTCTAAAAGAAGAAGAAAAGATGTTTTATGAATGATCTTCTTCTTGACATATCTACCAATACTATAACACTTTCATATAATGAAAAGTTTAATTTGCACATGCAATGATGGATTTACCACATACAAAAAATGCATGACCATACTTTTAAAACTTGAGCTTTAACATGATTCATATTATTATTTTAGTTGGCATATGATTGGATTTGGATAAAGTAGAGGAAAGTAAAGAAACAAATAAAGACATCATTTAATCAATTAAATAATAAAGATTGATTCTCTATTATATCAAGCAAACGCTTTAAATTTCATCTCAAATACAAAATCTATGTGATATAATACAAGACTTACTTTCAATTTGATGGGAGTTATTATAGAGGAATCAATATGAGCCTCTCCACCAATAGGTGACAATATGATGTTTTGTCCCCTTCTTAATTGGTGTATATTATTTTATACTTTAAAATTGGAGTGCTTGAGAAAAGTTTCCTTGCACTTTTTGCCATCGTGGAAGTGAATATTTGACAAAAAGTTGTAGAAAAACAAATTAAATTAACTATATATGGAGAGAGCATTTTGTAAAAGTGTGAATATATACCTAATGATAGGTAAAAGACACAACTCATATAATTAATAAAAAATGATATATGAGAGTTGTAATTTGCACGCTCAACACTTTATTATTTTTGGTGAAAATGTGTGTTAAAGTTTTTCGATTATCTAATTTACGAGTCTGGTGGTTTTTTGTACTTCCGAACTCGTCGGAAGGAGGATGATAATAACAAAAACCATTTGTGATATTTTTCTGTTGTCATGGTCCTTAAATATTGGAAGAGTCAAAATCTGCAATGCCATTGCTTGCTAGAGAAATATTACTAGAGTGTGGGTGGAATATTCTTTGTTTAGCTTAGTATCTTATAAGTTGCATCAAAATATTCTCAAATTAAAGTGTTAATATATTATGGACTTATTATGGTTACTATTTTCAATATACAAAGTATACTAATGTGAATTAATTAAGACAAATCAGCTATTGAGTGATTTTTTTTAGTTTTAAAAAATTATTATTAATAACAGTGATCTAATTATTATTTTATAATTGTTTTGACTGATATTTGAACTCAATCTCAGAAGTCTTGCCACTTAACTGAGGGTGTGTGAGGGAGTTTGTGAGATGTTTGTAAAGATAAGATCTCTTGGAATAATATGTATAAAAAATAAAAATACAGGGGAAATAATTTTGTGCTATAGTTTTACTCAATGTCACTATAATGGTCCTATAAAGTGGATGCACTTTTTCACTTTTTTGAAAGGCATGAGATACAATGTAGAACCAATTAAGTATAAAAAATCGTGAAGGTTAATTACTTTTGCATATATACTGGGATTGATTCATTCCCCTTATTTTATCTGTATGTCACTCAAACTTCATTGGCTTTCACTTTCACATTAAATAAAATAGTGACATTTTTCAGCCTAAAATGAATGTGACAGTCGTACCTGTGAGCTTCAAATTTTACAAAAACTATTTCTAAATCATTTTTTTAGTGTACAAAAGTAATTTAAGAAATTTTATTACGTATAATATCGTTGATCGATATATATAAAGTGAGTGTATAATCCACTTTCAGATTTATAAAGTATCATGAAGAGATTTTTATTGATCTTTTCATTTACATTCAATAATTGCAGATCGGTAGAGGTAAACAAACTTAGAGTTTAATGTCATACAATAATTGCAGATCATGTTTTTGGCAATACATTCTCATAAGTTAGCTTGTTTTTCTGTTTCCTTCTTTTTCTCCTTCTTTTATCTTCTCTTTATCATATCTTAAAAACAAAAAATACATCGCCAAATGTTAGTTTAACTACCGACATACAATATAAAAATTGAAAATGTTTTTAAAAAAAATAAACGAGCTGTAATCCTATATTAAATTTAAATGATAATTTTGATGATGGTAAGATTTAATTAAATTGATAAATATAAATATCATTAGTTGAATACTCCATTTAAAAAACAATTTTGTTGTTAGTCACTCAAGTTCAATTTTAAAATCTCACATTTATGTATTAATTTTTAATGAAGTTTGTCATTTTTTGTTTGTCAAAATTATCCCGATAAATACAAGTAAGTATATATTAAGGATGACAATAGGTAGGGTTTAGGTAGAGTATGTAGTACTCGTCTTCATACTTGTGGTTTAAAAAAATATTCATACTGGTATATGTACCTCTTGAGTATTAACATTAATACTCTTACCCTTACTCTTTTGGTACCTTAAGAGCCTGTATTCATATCTATTACTCATGCTTTAACTAAAATAGATCGATACATTAATGATATTGTTGTGATTAAATTTTAAAATTATCCAAATATCTTAAATCCAAATTTAAAGTATTATAAACCAAAATATTTTCTGACTCAAAACATTTTAAATGAACACTCATTACAAATACAGATCTAAATATGCATAATAATACTTTATGAAGTTACAAGTTCTACAAAAATATTATTCGAGATCTATAAAAATAATTGATAGCAAGTTGCAAGTATAATTATAAAGTTACGATTAATAAAATATAACTCTGAGTTATAAAATCACAATTATTTACTTATTCGTCAAAATCAAATTCTTAAAAAATTTACAAATGTTTATCTTTCGATTATAAATATTGTAGTAATCCAATGATATTAATAGATGTTAAAACATAAAAGAAAACAATCAATTAAACTAAACTAAACACTAATATAATAAATAAATAAATAAATAAATAAATAATATATTTATATAAGTGTGTATGAGACGGAGTAAGTACTATAGTACAAGTACTTGTACTCATATCCACTTAATTTTTTGAGTAATTACCCATATATGTGTCTATACCAATAATTCAAGTTTTAATCTATCTATTAGTTTTTTTTTTTCGGGTAGTCGGTGAATCTTCATCTAATTGACATCCTAGTATATACTAGGGAATATCATACTATAGTCATATAGTGGTCATAAAGTGAATGCACTTTTTCCCTTTTATGAAAGGCATGAGATACATTTTATAACAAAGTAGAAGAACTCGTGAAGGTTTATTGTTGCATATATACTTGGATTAATGCCATTTCATGTGTATGTCATACACTTCACTGGCTTTCAGATGAGATGAGTTTAATTTAAAAAAGGTGCATCATAGTTTCACCCATCAAATTAATTGTAAAGATAAAAGAACATCTTGGATCGTTTGGATATTAATGTAATACAAAAATTAAATTTCTATTGATCAACCAAAACTTTATATTATAAATATAATAACCCCATAACTTGTTTGGATCATAAAAGTCACCGTCTTTTTTTTAAGATTAATATTGATATATTTTTTTAGCAATTCAATAAATAAAAGGTTAAATTGTATTTTTGGTTTTTAAATTATTTTTTTATTTCACTTTAGTGTTAAGTGTCTAACATTGTAACTTAGAGATCAAAGCTTTAAATTTTTGTAATTTAAGTAGCTAAAATGTTTAATGTTTACGACTTAAAAAACTAAAATAAAATAAAAATAGTTTGAGGGACAAAAGTACAAGCTAATATTTTTAACTTAAATGATCAAAATTAAATGAAAAAATCTTTAGAGACTAAAGTAAAACTTAAAAATAACTTAAAAGACTAAAAGTGTATTTAGTCAGATAAATAACATATATTCATTTTAAATACTACTTCTAAACTTAAATAAAAGAGTAAGAGATCCTAGTTGAGCTAGTTAGTTGCACCAACTAGGAGGAGAGATTTCAAAAATCCAAATTCTAATTGGTGCATAAGATTTCAAAGACAAAACATATAATTAGATCTATTGTGAAATTAAATTTAATGTATATAAAAAAAGGTTAATTTGGTAATGGTATGATTAGAATGTTGCTAACACTTTTTTTTGGTAAATAAAAGTATTATTGTACAATATTGTAGAGATTAATTTTTCAAAGTGAGATTACAAATCGACACCTCACTAAATAGGTAAGAGTGTTGCTAAGGCTTTCATATTAGGATTATGTTTTATTCTAAAATTTATATTATGTGCTACTCAAATATTTACTACCAATTGATCATGGCATTGGTTTCAAGATAAAAAGAAAAGGTTCTTCATGAAATGTCTCACTTTCAACTTTGAAAAGAAAACATGTGGCCCCAAAAGTACAATGAACCATATGCATGATCAAATAGGTTGCTTTAAGATTCAGAAACTCCATCAGAGTAGAACCAATTCCAACTTGTTAATTTGTCAAACCACTTGCAACTATATCAACAAATTTAAGTGTATAGATAGTTTCTACACTTGCAAAAAAAAAAAAAAAGTGAGGGCATGGACCTAAAGAAAAGTAACAAAGTGTCCCAAAAGTGAAGGAATTAATAAATGTCCAAATATACTTTAGGTAGCAATGTAATTATTGCGCGCTATTAACAAAATGTAGGATTAGATGAATTGATAAATAAATATACTTTTTCTTAACTAAAAATTTAATATAAAAAAAAAAAAAAACAAAAGTTGTGGGACACAAAGATAAACTATGCCAAATCCATAAAAATAAAAGAAAGAAAAAATGTCACTTAAATCATGTAGGTTTATTTGACATTTGGGCCGAAATTATACGACATAATTTTTTTCTACATATTTTTTTCTGTATATTTTTCTCATTGTCTTAAAAAACAGATTTGTAAAAAGTTATTTATTGGAATTAGATTTTTTTTTTCAAATTAATAGTAGTTGTCTTCTCTTCATCGTCAATAGATCTCTTATGATTTATTTCCTTAACATCCCTATCTTTAAAAAAGTCTCACAATATCTCCAAGTCGTGAGCAATCCTGAGGTGTAAATTATAGTTAGTAACAATAACATTTGAGTTGACTTTCAAATCATAATAGTTTTGATGATTTTAAACATTGTTCTCCTTTGACATTGCATCATTCCAAGAACCAACAATACACATATATTGATATTGATGATCCTCGCGTAGATAATACATTTTAGCTGAAATAAATAAGCAGATACCAAAGACCAATGAATTGCATTTTTAAGATCCTCTGTAGCATAGACCTCATATTCTTAACAAGTCGCCAAAATGGTTTTTGATTCCCCAAAATCAACTTAATCCGAGTAAGAAGCATTTTCACAATTCTTGTCAATTTTTCCTGATCACATGGAGAAAATTCTTGAATAACAATGGTGCCCTCCTTTTTCAACATTGGCGATATGATCAATAAAAAGATAGGAAACAACTTAACAAATACTAATACACTAAATATTTTTGTTTTTACCTTCAGTTTCGACCTAGCCTGAAGCAACAATGTTTTTAGGGATATATTTATTTACCAATCTCTTTACAATTACCTCATTTTCAACAGATTGACATATTCCATAACAATTAGAATTCTGACATTTATCTATTATAGAATGGCCTACAACACGTCGACAGTTTTTTCTCTAAGTCTTTGCTCATCATTCCAATTGCAAAAAATTTATGATTTTTGAGGGTTGATAGACTATCCGGAGGCTGCCTCATATGTCGATAGGATTTTCTTCATGACAAGTGCCTCCTCTTTCGAAGCCTTGACAAAGAGAAAACAATCATCTGCAAACAACAAATGAATAATAACCAGAACATTTTTGCAAATCTTTGTTCCATGAATATCTCTACTTATCTCATTAAAGTTGATAGTTCTTCAACACAAATGATATAAAGATTAGGGAAGACAAGGTCTCCTTTCACAATACTTGTACGGCATACTTTAGGACATGATGTGAGCTCATTCACTATAATTGAATTGTTAACTGTCTCAACACACAAAATGATCTAGAAATCCATAGCCGCCATGGTATCTCTTATGTACTTCCAATCTAGTTTGTCATATGCCTTGCTAATGTCAACCTTCAATGCAACATCACCAACTTTTACTTTCGTCTTACTTTTCATGTAATGAACTAATTCAATGGTTGCTAGTGCATTATCAAGAATATAGCGCTCTAGGAAAATAGCAATTTGGTTCTCTAACATGCATTTACTCAAAATCCTCATCAAATGGTTTGCAAGAACTTTGGATATGATTTTATGAAGTACATTACACAACGCAGTAGGTCTCCAATCCCTCATATTCTATGGTATATCGCATTTAAGAAGCATCATTACTAATTCAACTACTCAACTCATTTCTCAATTTATGCACCTGATTTGTACTTCACATGGATAAATCTTCCTCACAACACTTCAATCACCCCACAACACTTAGAGTGAGGGATCTATCCAGCTCATGTCAATGATACTTTCGATGGGATCCAAAATTTTAAATGTCAATTTTCTCTATGGTAGGACCAAGGATCACGATCTAGCAATATAAGGTGGTGATTTGAACATTGGGCCCCCAGATTTTTCAAAACTACATTAGGGAAAAAGTGGAACCAATAATTTGTAGCTAGGCCCTATCTAGCCATTCTTTGATGGCTTAATTAGTACCTTACTCTTGAACCACGTAAATAAGTTAAAGTAGCAATATTTCTTTGAATTGTGATTTCCTATTTTTAAAATATTAATTCATACTTTTAATTTATAATAACCCAAAATCAATCTTGGTTACTCATAAAAATTCAGAACGTTCTTGGTTAGTTAAAAATTAATGAAATAAATTATTTCTACGTGACTAGGGATAGTGAATGAGAAATAATAAAGGAAAGGGATAAAAGAATCACACAATGATGTATCTTGATTCATCCAATATATACTACGTCCAGTTCTCACAATTTGTGAGTTTTTTTTACTAATGTGCTTCACACAAGAACAATTTTGCTTTCACACAATTTTTTTTGATTAGTTACAACATTCACTTTTCGACCTTGAAATGATTTTTATAATACACTCAAACTATCTTAAAAAATAAATTTGAGTTTCAAATTGTGATAGAAGGTTGTAGGATTAGAATCTTGTTTGAGAATGATTATCAACAATAGCTCAATAAAGAGACCCTTAAATATAATATAAGAGAACTATAGCTTTTGCTTGATTGAAGAGTTTTGCTTCGAGTATGATTGTTTAGTATTGAATTAATTGCTCTAAAAACTCTTTCTATTTGCTTCACATTGATGTTTCTTTTAAAGATATGATGAAAGTTAGAGAAATTTCATTACAGTTGTTATTGATCTTTAAGAGACACATCTGATCAGAGTGGTAATATTCATGTGTTATATTTAATCCAGAATGTTCTTCCTTTGCAATTAGAATGTTCTTGATTTTTTTTTTTTTCAAATTGGAGAAGTTCTTCTTGCATTACTTACCCCTATGAGTTATCAATTATGGCTTCTTTAGTTGATTTTGTTCCACTTGAGATATCATTGTCATGTTGTTGTTGTTCTTGTAATTTTTAAAAGAATATTTTTTCTAATGTTGTCAAATGTGTTTCGTAGGATTTGATTTTGTGGATGATCTCATATGGCTTTCTAGCGTTTTCAAGGAGTTTGAAACAAAGATTGATCGTATTTTTGATGAATGATTTGTTGTTATTTCTCAAAAAAAATTTCTTCATCATCATCTATCTTTTGTATATCAAGATCATCAAATTCATCAAATAGTACATGCATATTTACCTCCACAGTTTTTGTTATTAGATTATATATGTGATAACTTTTGGAATCAGTTGAATAACCTAAGAAAATGGTTTTGTTTGATTTTGCGTCAAACTTTCCTATGTTGTCTTTGTTATTTAAAATATAACAGTAGTAGCAAAAAATGTGAAAGTGTGATATATTTATCTTTCTACTTTTCCATAATTCATAAGGTGTTTTGTTGATAATTTTTCTTATCAATACACAAGTTAAAATATAACAAGAAGTGTTGATTGCTTTAGTCTAAAAATATTTCTCAACATTTGATTATTCCAAGATTGTTCTTGCCATTTCTTGTAATGTTCTATTATTTCTTTCAACAACTCCATTTCTTGTAATGTTCTATTATGCGAAATGTCATTTTCATAAAAAATAATAATAATAAAAAAAAACTTTTAAAAGATGCAATTCTGAATTCTCCTCCATGATAATTTCTTACATAATTTATGTTACAATTCTTTTCATTTTGAATTTTTTTACAAAAGGTTTGAAAGACATCAAAAGAATCATCTTTTTGTTTTAAGAAAAGTACCCATGTGTAATGTGAGAAATCATCAACAATAACAAAGTCATACCGCATTCCTCTTAAACTTGTAGTTTTGATAAGATAAAAAAGATCAATGTGAAGTAATTCAAGTGGTTCTAGAGTAGAGACAATTTTTTTTGAATGAAACCACTCTTGACTTGTTTTCTTTTAGCACAAGTTTCATATACTTTATCTTTATCAAAAATCATTTTTGGCATACCTCTAACAAGATCAAGTTTGGATAATTTTGAAGTTGTTTTGATGCTAACATGCTCAATTTGTTTGTGCCATATTCACTTATCTTTGTTTATGGACATAAAGCATGATTCAATAGATAATTCTTCAAGATATAAAACATATATATTTTTCTTTTTTGGTCCAAAGAGAATAAATTTTCCAGAAAATGTTTGTTTGATTTCACATTTGTTTAGTTTAAATATAACTTCAAAACCATTGTCACACAATTGACTAATGCTTAAAAGTTTATATTTTAATTTATGTTAGTGTAAACAAAATTATAGTACTAATAAATCATAACAAAAGTAATAAAAGTCAAACTGGATCGATTGATTCAACCAATTGAATTGAGAATCTGTTCTAGTATCAGTTCAAATCAACTCTATAAGTGTTTCGAAGAAAAATGAAGTATTTCACCGGATTAAATGTTACAGAACCAGAAAAACGGGTGGTTCACCGAATCTCTCATGTCATCTTCTCTCCTCTATTTTTGTGACTGATGTTATTCAAATTAGAGGAAGAACTTAAAATTTTACAGAATTAATCTAATAAAAGTGTTCCACTTTAAAATTAGTTTTATTTATGAAACATTTTTATTTTTATTATGTAGTAAAACACAGTTAAAATGACACGTTTTAGAATATTTTATGAATAATATATGTATATGGTTAATTAATGTATAATTATTTCATATATATTTAATTGTTATCAAGTCCGACTTCGGTTAGATCTTTAAATCTTGAATTGATGACTATATCGGTTCAACGTCTAATTTGGTTTTGACTATCTTGATCATAAATAATCGTGTTTGATTTTAATAGTATACATTTATAGTTATAGTTACAGTAATAGTCAAATATTAAAATAATTTAATGATTGTGATGGATTGAAGAGTTAAATAAGTTTTTAGTATTTATAAAAGTTTTAATTTTCATTTTTAGTATTTGTAAAAAAGAAAAGGAATTCAGATTTTTTACTCTTTACAAAATTATCACGCAAACAATATTAATTTATGCTAGAATATGAACATATCTTTTCTAATCTTTTTTTTCATGTATATTTACAATATTATAAAAAAAAATCTCATAAAGTAATCTCAAAATCAATTTTTCTTTTGATACAAACTCAAAATTGATTTCTAAACCCGTACTTTTGTAATTTTATTTCTAAATTTTTGTAGAAGAACTTTTTATAATGTTGTAATCATACGTGTAAAAATTCATTTAAAATTTTAAGCTGACGGACAAGTAAATATATGTTAATTCTCGTAGATACTAAAAAATTTTGTAAGATGATTTTTTATAGAATAAAAAATGTAATTTTTTAATAAGGACTAATAATAAAATTTTATAAGGAATACAAACTTATTTAACCAATTATTGAATGTAAAAAAAAAAAAATTATACAGACAATATATAAAAATTCAATTCATAAAAAATTTCATTTTATGAAAAAAGATTCATGCTACTAATAAATCTCCCTATTTCTACTAAGAAAGATTCATGTTTTTCTTTTGGTTTATTCTTTTTAGTTCTCCTTAAGGTATGTAGAAGGATGAGCTCTTCGTCAAATGATGTAATATGTTGGACCACAATTTTTGTTTTTTGGTAATTGTTGTCTTGATTGTCTCTTCATCTGATGATGATATGTGAATGTGTCTTAAATTGTAGGAATTATATATAAATGTGTATATTTGACCCATGTAAATCTTTTGGGATTTGAAGAGGTAGAAAAGAATATATGAAAATTGACATGTAAAAAGCTTTTAGGGTGAGTATTTTATTAGTCATGTAGAGTTTAAATTTGATGGTGATAATAATTTATGTTCTGCAATTTTTTTTAAAAGAATATTCTACTGTTTTTTATCAAAATAATATGGAATAGTAAACATCACTTGAAGTTCACACACACACAATTATAAAGTTTTTGGTTTGAATCCATAATATAATGTTATAATGTTTATCAATTGTTGTCCAAATTTTTTAAGTTACGTTGTTTTTTTTATATTAAATAGTGCATATATAATTAAATAATTGAAATATAAATTTATCATGTATATAATCTCTCAATTTGATCTATAAAGTATAAATATGTAAATTTTAACACTATAAACCCCAAAATAATATATATATATTAATAATAATAATAATAATAATAATAATAATAATATTTTGTATAATATTTTTATAAAATTTGCAGCTGATAAATAAAATTTATTTCTAATAAAATAAAAAATTTTATTTTTAATTTAGGATATCATGTTTTTCAAAAATAAAATAGAACACTTTAAACTTTTTTTTTTTTATTAAAATAGTGCAATCTAGATGAGCTTGATTTAAGTATAATTACTTGATTTAATTTTAAAAATATACTAGTAGTTCTAAGGTTTTCATACAAAAATTCATTTCACATTAAATAAGAAAATACAAATTACAACTCTTATTTCTGATATCACCTATCAGAGCGGAGTTTCTCCCAAATTTGAACTTCAAGACTTATATTAACCTATAACAACTGGGATTTCACAAACGCAGAGCCAAGTCAGTCAAACACAAACAACAAAGGAGGTGAGTTTTGAAATCATGTTAATAGTATGATATAAATAAGAAGAACACACAATTAATCATAAATAAAATGTATCATTACACAAACATTCTTCAAGGAAAAACATAACATTATAAAGTCAAAATCACTTAAGGAAAATCAATAAATTTCACTATAACATCAAATCATCTAAGAAAATTATTATCGCTTTTGAATCACACCAATCACAACAAAACAATCACAAGAAAATGCAATGCTATGCATGAGCTTAGACTCTACACTACAAGAAAAACACCATTTTGTGGCCAACTTTATAAATATTTTGTGGCAGAATAAAACCCTCACAAATTAGTGACCGAAAAAGCCCTCACAAATACCAAAATTGAAATTGGTCTTCATTTGTGGCTGAAAAAGCCCTCACAAATTTTTAAATATTTAACTGGATTTTGTGGCTGCCTAAGCCCTCACAAAATCACAACATTGTGATTTTGCGAGGGCTTAGGCAGCCACCAAATCCAGTTAAATATTTAAGGATTTTGTGAGGGATTTTACAGCCACAAAAAATTAATTTGTGAGGGCCAAATCCGTCACAAAGGACTGACGTGACCAATGGCATTTGTGGCTGCAAAGGCCGCCACAAAGGAATGCGCACGTGGACTTTGTGGCTGCAAAGGCCGCCACAAAAGTTTAAACCTACGTGGACTTTGTGGCTACTTTGGCCGCCACAAATGCTCAAGGTAACACTATATATATTTTTCTCCCCTCCTCCTTCATATTTTCACATCCAACTTCTCTCTAAAACCTCATTCTAACTATTATCTCCTCCTTCTCTCTACACAAAATTACTCTTAAGCTTCATTTAAATTTGGTAAGTATAAATTTTAATTATAATTTTAATTTATTTATAATTTAAATTAATGTTTAATTATAACTATAATTATTACTTTAAATGTTAAAATATTTTATTATTAATAATTTAAATATTTTGTTATTAATTTAAATATTTTATTATTTAAATTAATCTTAGATTTAATTATTAATCTTTAATTTTAATTTAAATATTTTATTTTGAATTTTTAATTATATTAATATTAGTTTATTATATATTAAATTTAATTTATAATTACATTATATTTTAATTTTAATTTAATTATAATTTAAATTTTAATATTATATTTATATTAATTTATTATATATAATACAATAAACTATTAATTTTGAATTTAAAAATTAATTTTTTAAATACGTATTATTTTGTGGCGGCCTAAGCCCTCACAAAATATATTATTTTTTAATCACGTAGTATTTGTGACGGCCAAAAACCCTCACAAAGTATATTAAATTTTAATCATGTGGCATTTGTGGCGGCCAAAAGCCCTCACAAAAGACTAATCTGAAAAATTCAGTATGTCCTTTGTGGCGGCCTATGCCCTCACAAAGGAAGACTTTTGTGGTTACAAAAGCCTTCACAAATGCCTGTCTTTTGTGGCTGCAAAAGCCCTCACAAATGCCAACATGTTTCAGGCACTTTGTGACTGCAAAAGCCCTCACAAAATTTTGTGACCAGCTTCTTTGTGGCTGCCAAAAGCCCTCACAAAAGTCACCTTTGTGGTTGATTATACCCCTTTGTGAGGGCTTTTGGCCCTCATAAAAACCCTCATTTCTTGTAGTGCTACTTCACAATGTGGTACCATTCTAACTCTGAAGTACTTGATTAGGAGGCTTGATACTATGACACCATCCTAGTGGACGGACAATTTAAATTGGCCCTGTCCTCATAGACCCTCTCAACTCAACTCGAGACACATATACGTGACAGTCGAGGTAAACGTGTGTTGCGTGGTAGCTCCCAAAATTTGAAGTGCTACCTCCAAGTCACCTAGGAATTCCCCACCCGAACACCTCCAAGGTCTAACAATCTTGCCTTAAGGCTCAACAAAAGACTGCCACGATCAGGCTCATTCAGTTGTACTTCCCCAGAATCACTAGGCTTGTCAAGTCCTACCTATATGATGACAAAATAATCTCTACTTCACAAATTCTCAATATATTTTCTCCCCTCGTTAGCTTACACTACTCCATTAAGAGTATCATTTTTAGGAATCATCATTATCTCAAAAACCATGGGGGACTTCAATATTCTCATCACAATTTTATAACATCATTAATCATTCATAATCATGATCATCATATAAACTCATCACAATTTCATAACATCACTATCATCAATCAACCATCATCATTATCATCACATAAACATATGTCATACAATGCATCCATCTTTTATCATCACATCACATAAATTTGTCTAATTAAATATATGCACATAATTTCATTCAACATCCAACATCACAACAATATCAAATACAACACAATTATTCAAAATTAAATCAATCAACATCTTATAAATATTTCTATTTAATATTTTAATCTCACAATACCAATATTTTCACATTAATTAATTTATTTCTCAAATGGCTACTGTTGTACGTAGCGAGCCCCAGATGAATTGTTGGGAAATACAGTTTTTCCGTTCATCTCACAATATGTTATACTCATGCATTCAAACGCTCTCTCACCCTTGTGACACCCTAAATCCCAAAATAATATATATAATAATTTATATCATATTCCTATAATTTGATTCAAATTAAATAAGTAAAATACAAATTAAAATTTTTATTCCCGGTATCACTTATCAGAGCGGGGTTCCTCCCAAACTTGAACTTCAAGACTCATTAACCTGTAATAACTGCGATTTCGCAAACGCAGGGCCCAGTCAGTCAAACACAAACAACGAAGGAGGTGAGTTTTGAAATCATGTTAATAGTATAATATAAGTAAGAAGAACACGCAAACAATCATAATATAACCGTATCATAATCACTTAACGATATATCAAAATATTTAATTAAATAGTATCATACTATAACATCAAAGTCACCCAAGTAAAATAATCATCTCATTATAATATGCATCAAATCATCTAATTAATATTACCTTTGAAACACATCAATCACAGCAAAACAATCACAAGGAAATGCAATGATATGCATGAACTTAGACTCTACTTCACAATGTGGTACCATTCTAACTCTGAAGTACTTGGTTAGGAGGCCTGATACTATGCCACTACAAGAGTGGACGGACAATTCATGAATGGCCAAGTCCTCATAGATCCCCTCAACTCAACCCGAGACACATATACGCGACGGTCGGGGTACTCTTGTGTTGCACGGTAGCTCCCGGGCTTAGGGAATAACCCACTAATCCACTTAGGAATTCCCCACTAGGTGTACCCCCAAGGTCTATCAGTCTTACTTTACAGTTCGACTGTAGCCCTCCACGATCAGGCTCATTCAGTTGTACTTCCCCAGAATCACTAGGCTTGTCAGGCTCTACCTATATGATGACAAAATAATTTTCACTTCACAATTCACAATATTTATTTTCTCCCCCGTTAGCTTAGACTACTACATTAAGAGCACTATATTTAAGAATCATCACTATCTCATCAAGTATGGGGTACTTCAATATTTTCATCACAATTTTATAATATCATTAATCATAAATAATCATGATCATCATATAAACTCATCACAATTTTATAACATCACTATCATCAATCAAAAATCATCATTATCGTCACGTAAGCATATATCAAACCATGCATCCATATTTTATTATCACATCACATAATTTCATCTAAGCAAACATGTACACATAATTTCATTCAACATCACAATAATAACAAATATCAACTACCACACAAGTATCGAAAATTAAATCAATCAACACCTTATAAAAATTTCTATTTCACATTTTAACCTCACAATTCTCATATTTCAAATTAATCAATTTATCTCTCAAAGGGCTATTGCCGTACGTAGCAAGCCCTGGATGAATCGTTGGGAAATACGGTTTTCCCGTTCATCTCACAATATATCATACTCATGAATTCAAACGCTCTCTCACCCCTTACCTTATTTTGAAGCTTTCACACATGAATACGATTCCACGGCAAACAACCTTTGTTCATTGATTCTTTGTCCTTCAATCGATCTAACTCGACAGTTTATGGTTAAACGTCAAAAATAAATTATGAAGAGATATTCTAAAAAACTAAATTCTAAAATCGATCAAAGAAAATTACCATAAATCAGAAAACCAATCAGTGGATAATATAGCCACTTTTCACACGGTCGTTTTGGCGTTGGTTTCACTCAAATCGGACTTACGGTGAAGGAGAACGGTGCAAAATAACGAATTCTACAAACGAAGAAGTCGGGTATTTTAGATAGAAATTTGGGTTGTTAAAAATCTGGAAAATTATGTTTAATTGACTAGTTAAATGAATGAAATAACATACTCAAATTTAGATGAGAACGGAGAAGCTTTTACGGAACAGTTATCGATCACCGGTGTAAAAAAAACGATAGGTTGTTGTTGTGTTTACTCTTTGGTTCTACGGCTACCCATTCAACTCCCTTCCATTTTGTTTTGTTTTGTTTTATTTTAGTACAAATCAGGGTTCACAGGGTCTCTTTATTTATGTTTTTGTTTTGGAAAGCGGCGGATAGAAAACAAGCAGCAAAACCTAACAAACTCATATAAATATTTGTAAAATTAGTTAACAGCCCATGCCTACCTTACATATATCAATCTGATTCTACAATTTAGCTTGTCCTATATATTTTAATGTATCATTATTATTTATTTATCTATTTATTTTAAAGAAACAATTATATAGATATTTATTTATTTTTTTAATATGTTTAATTAGGTTTTATTCTTCTTAATGGATCTAACACATAAAACACATTTTTATAATAACTATAATTATTACTATAATATTTCTCAAAATCAACCCATAAAATAGTCAAAACGATTAAATAAATATAACATCTATCAATCCAACACATCATAGAAAGCATCCTTATAACAAAAATTACTCACGAAGTTTATCAACATATATTCTAAAATAATTTTAACATCAAATTAATTATTTAAAATCCTATTAATTAATAAAATAGTTTATTATAAAATTTGGGGTGTTACAACCCTAACCTTATTTAGACGTTTTCTCAAACACAGAAATCAATAGAAATTTTCAACAGCAACTGTAGATCGACAACTGTACAACAAACGACTATGAATAAACGACGAGTTCACAAAATCGTTGAGACTTAATTGATAAATTATGCTAAGCTTCAAAATAAATTTTAAATAATTAATAATAATTTTATGAACAAAAATAGAGTCAAAACAACAAGAAAAAACTGCAGAAAAAGTCTCACCGACTCGTTAGATCGCTATAAGGGTCTGACATCGACTTCACCAAAAAAATACAAATGAGTAGTGCTTCTTGAAGGTTTTGATGAGAGGAATCCAAAAAATGATACCAGTTTTTTGAGACAACAAATGTGGTGATCGGAATCGGTCAAAAACAGCTCACCCAAGGAAAGAAACGCAACTGTTTCTGATTAAACGGAGCCATGGTCGTTAAAGTTGATGCCAAAAATAGATTCAGTGACCGATTTTATGTGGTATAGAGGTTGTGATCGTTTCAAAACGGCAAGATATTGGTTGGGATGAATTTTAGACGAAAAGGGTTTCTTTTGAGGATACGAGTGTTTTTTACTTGCTAAGGAAGAGAAAGTCTGTTAGTGCAGATGGAGGGGTGTAGGTAGCATATGTACAGGTGCATGAGTAAAATAGGATGTAAGGCCCAACACAGGGGAGTCTAGTTTGTGTGTGATGCAAGAATGGAGGTTTAATGAGCAATTCGCATGTGTAGGAAAGAAGAAGTCCAACCACTAGCCTAAATTAATATGCAGAAGTAGAAAATAGGGTGTATACAGTTGTCCAGTACAAAATTCATTTTTTTTTATTTTTTGTAGTTCTGAAAGCCTTTAATAAATAAATAGTTTATTTTACTTTTCTAGAAACATTTTCCCAATATACTCATAACATAATATTATCTATCCTTAACATAGATAAATATAATTTTATCCAAAACTCTCATATTCAAAATAATAACTATGATTATTACCATAACACCTTTCAAAATAATCACATAAAAATACATCATCTTTATAGAATAGTCGAAATGATAAAATAAATAAATATAACATAAAAAATTTATATTACTTACTAATTAAAAATAAATATGCAAAACTATATAAAAATAAAGAAAATCAATATTAAAATTACTAATATATCAAGATAATTATTTTTAATATAAATAATTAAAATATCATAAATTTATAAATAATTAAATATAATTATGTGTACACTTAACATCAGTCAAACATACAAAAAAATATCACATTAACTGCAACGCACATATACATGTAGAGTCGCCTAAAATCTTATTCTTTAAAATATCTACACTAAAATACTATTATTTATAGAAAAATATATAAAATATATAAAATAGTAAAATATAATATTTGTTATTTATATCACTTATTTAGTCAAATATGTACAAAATTAGTGTATCATAGAAAATTCCTATATAACGAAAGTTAGTCACGGGGTTTATCCACATATATTCTAAAATAGTTTTAACACCAAATTAATTATCTAAAATCCTATTTTATTAAGAAATATTTATTATAAAATTTGGGGTGTTACACAAATCATGTGATTGCATGTATATATGTGGTGCTAGGTAAGGAGATAGGTAGGTACTTCCATTCATATTAGTATATTGTCATGGAATGACGAATTAGGTAAAAGTTAAAAAATTGTAAGTGCTCATAAGCATTAGATTCTCACTTCATGGCCATTATATGTTTCAATGTTGTTCGATTCATCGTCATTCTTTTTTTGGGTGTATTGTGGGAAAAATCTTAAGGCTGTATTTCTCTAACTTGATCTTCTTTACTTTTGGATTCCCTGTAAATAGAATATGTTTTGGAAATTCTTTTTATAATTTTTTTTACTAATGCTTATGAGGTTGTCGCGGCCTAAAATTTTGAGTTTTTTCTCGAATTCAATGGAGTTGCCACCAAAATTTATTTTAAATCGGGAAAATATTGGGAAACCCTTAAAATATAATAAAAAAAAAAAAAAAAATGGTCTTTGATACCAAATTTTGAGTTCAGGAGTCAATTATGCGTAGGGAAGGTATTAACACCCTACGACATCTGCTAAAAAACGGTTACCTATAATTAATTGTGCAAAATTATATCAACTTAACTATATTTGTTTCTCTTTATTATTAAATATGGATATAAAATTATTTTTTATAAATATGATTTTCTTGAAATAAAAGTGTATTAAAAAGAGTAAAAAAAAAAAGTTTTTATTATTGTGTTTGACAAGAGTGTGATCTTGCTCCTACGTATCTCTTGCTGCGATGGAGAAATCAAAGCTACGTAGTTCTTGGTAGAAAATGTGGATGTATTGATTGCTTTTAAATAAATTGTATTTTGTTATTTTTAAAAAAAGTTAATGTTGACAAACATAACGAAAATTTACTTGATTTAAATAATTATTTTAAAATATGAATTTTAAGACAATCGAATTGTACAACTCGTGTCTCAAAACTCAAGGACTAAGAAGATGTCCCATCTAATTTAATCCTCTTAAGAATATTTTATTTTATTTTTAAATTAAATTTCAAAACTAACAAAATAGTTTAATTTGTATTACGAAACTCTGAGATTAAAATATCATTTTTAAATTAACTTTAAATAATTTTTATGATTAACTTGTTTATGATTTTTAGTTTATTAGTTTATTTTGTGAATATGAGATTTAAAACCATCAAATTGTCTCAATTTGTGGTCTAATAACTCAAAGATTAAAAAGATGTCACATCTAGTTAATTTTTAATGAAATATTTGTTATTATTTTTTTTAAAAAATAATATTTAATATTAAACAAATTTAAATGATTTTTTTCGAAATAGAATTAGTAATAACCACGAGAATAAAATAGCAAAATGAAAAAAATATATGGACTTTAACTTAATCTAAAAATACTTTGAAACTAATTACAAATGTAATTCTCTTTTAAACTATTTGTTAAAACAATTTAATAAGTGAATAAATAAAAAATTATTTTAATATTAAATAACACCACCCAAAAAAAGAAAATCTATTATAATTATAAGATAAACTATATTTACTGCCATTTAATTATATCCATAATTACTTACATTAATTAGAATTATTATAATTATATGAAATAAATATCATAAAGATTTGGAAGGAAAATAAAAAGTCTATCGATCACATAGCTATTACTATATAAATCTATTTTTAATAAGACTATTATTATTATTATTATTATTATTATTATTATTATTATTATTATTATTATTATTAAACGTATTACAGCCTGGCGTAAAATACATAAAGCCTATTACGTACTATGCATCACACAAAATTGCAAATTTCAAGCGACGTGAATATACATAAAGCCTATTACTATTAGGTACGATGCATCAGACAACAAATTTCAAGCAACAAGAAAAAAAAAAGGCTTAGCAAAACAATCACAGTAGCAACAAACTCCATATATCAGAAATTATTCACACAAAAAAAAAAAAAAGAATGCTAACCACACATAATCTCACCCAAAATTCATTCATATCTAACAAACCCAAAATTTTAACCTTCAATATTATACAGCTTTGAACAAAAGAGGTAAAAGAATGAAAAAAAACCCTTTTCGTCGGTTTTTGTTGGAATTGGCTTGAAGGCTATGGTTGATAGGAAGCTTGGCTTGAAGGCTATGGTTGATGAGAAGCTTGGCTTAAAGGTTATGGTTGATGAGAAGTAATATAATTGTAGATCTTCTTTCTCTTTGTTATTCTTAGTGGTAACACTATCTCTTTCTATTGTTTTTTAAAAACAGAAAAAAGGTAAGAAATAAAAATTTCCCAATTTTTATCTTGTGATTGTTTTTCTGATCTCTTCAAAATCTCTGCTTTTTTTGATCCCAATTTATAGCCTAAATCAGTGAATACTTATGTTCATTAGACAAAATCGAGCTCTAGATCTTGACTATTTCGCACTAATTTTAGCTGGATTTTAAATTGGTTTTGTAACAAATCTTAAGCAAAGTACTATTAGGGAAATAAATTTTTCTGCCTTTTATTACACAAATGTTCAAAGTAACATCTACTGGTTTCTAGTATGTTTACAAAGGATGTTGATTATACAAAAGTTGGTTTTCTTTTCCAAAAGGTTGTGTATGCGTGTGAAGGAGAGGAAGCGTATGAAGAAGAATGTGTTTACTTTTTGGTTTACTGATAGGAAAGAAACAAGAAAAGTACAGGTTGTAAACTTGCTTGTGTTTGTGTTGTCAATCCAAACATAGAAAAAAAACTAAATCGGGTTGTTGCAATTCAACTTTTATTTTTTATATTTTTTAAAAATTGGTATACATTTAAATTTGGATTGTAAAATATTAATTTTTGTATATTTATGTTAATAAATATAAAATATATATTATTAAATATATTATTATTATTATTAAAATAAATTTAAATTATTGGGACAAAAATTAGGTACTACAGAAGTCTTATAGAATGATATTGAAAGTAGAGATTAAATGAAAAGAAAGAAGACAAAAAGATGTAAATACACCATTGTGAAAGCATGTTGAATTCTAGTATGTCTAGGTTAACAGAAACTCTTGTTGTTGAAGTTGAGTTGATTGAGTAGGCATATGGAATTACTATAAATATGATGCACTCACAATAACGGTATAAAGAATAAGAAATGTAGTAGAATTTTGTTGAAAAAAATGAAATTAAATTAAATTTTTATACCTCTGAACTTTTTAATTTTTGTTGATTTTACTGAAACAATCTTAGGACCACCATGTAACTTGTGATCGACAAATACATTTTGAAAATCAGCAACTATGTTCATCTATAAAGTGACTTTGACGATTTCATCCCTAAAAAGTAAAGAAAAAAAGAGGTTAAATGTTAATAAGAAATAAAATTATAATAATGTTATTACATTTTGAATTTAAATTATTTTGTATTTTATATTAAAATTTGTTACCCATGTAATTTGAATTCTAGTCTCATTATTTTTGTAAGCTTGTCAACAACGTAAACTTGCTCTCCATGTTCAATAGCTTGTAGTGTTCCAATGATGTACTAAGTCCAAAAAACAGTTAGTACCAAATGATATTAATTTCATAGTTTAAAACTTGATTTTTGTATTGAATGAACTATCACTTGTTAGATTATTACTTGTTATACCACTAATCTTTGTGCTAGTGATTTGAATGGTAATTTTTAGGACTTGGATTTTGGTTATAATAGTTGTTGTCAAAACTAATGTTTTGTTGTTCATACGATAGGTCTGTAAGAATCATTTGTCGGTAATTTTTTAGATTTGTTATGTTGTACATATCACCTTCTTGTATACTATTTTTGAAAGTTGAGAGAAGTTCTTTCTTGATTCTTTTATGCAAAGGTGTTTCCTTTGAGTAAAAGTTAAATAATTTTAGAGCTAATTATTCAAAAATATTTAAATATATTTGTTTTATAAACCCTAACATTACAATATGTTTAGTCTATAATTTTAAAACGAATATTGTTTATATATCATCATCTTGTATATATATATATTTTTTTCAACAAGTAACATTCAAAGTTGATATATATATACAAAATTGAATGCAAATAAAAATCTACAATCATTGTAATTGTATGTCTTTTAATCCAATAAAAAGTATGTCCAAAAAGAGATTGGTTCATCTTCACTTTGTATGGTGTAGACAAACACATGCGAACAACTCAAACTTTGATACTTCAATTATTGCACTAATCATTAACATGTTCAAGAAAAGTATAGTTTATCTGAATTTGTTTTGCAAAATTTGTATTTCAGAATATATTGGGGTTTTTTGTTCTATAAAGCTAGTGAGAGAACAAAATATGTTTGTATTTGATTTTCTATTTTGGATATTAGTAAATATATATAGTATATAAATATTTAAAAATGTTAGACAAAGTCATGTTTCTTTGAATTTTGATCAATTTTATTTAATTAAAATTAATTTAGTTTAATTTGTTATTTTATTGTGTTAATTGAGAAAAAATTAAAGTAATTTATTTGCAGTTATTGTTGAGAGTTAATACCAAAAATAGAGTTAGTTAGAAGTCAGTTTTAGAACTTACTAGATTTAGTAAGCTTGTTAGGGTCTGTTAGTAGTTAGGAGGCTATAAAAGCTGTGTTGTATTTCAATTTGAAGCAGCATGAATATACAAGCTCTCATCCTCATCATTCTCTCTATCTCTCTTAAGTTCCTTGACCTAAGTTTTTCCACTTAAAGCATAACAAGTGGTATCATAGAGCTTAGTACGATCCTTGTTTCTTTTCTTCTGCTGCAACAGAAAAAGATCACGCACCAACTTGCAAGAAGATGTGAAGAATGAGTCTTAACCCTTGGAATGTTGTCTCCAACTTTTCAGTTCTTGATGGCAAGAATTGGAAGCGATGGTGTGTTCAAATGAAAGCGATTCTTGGGTATCAAGATGTTATGAACATTGTTGAAGAAGGATACCCACCTCTAGTGGTGAATGCCATTGATGCACAGAAGCTGACACACAAGGAGAACAAGAAGAAAGATTGCAAGGCCATGGTGATTCTTCACCAATCTGTGGATCCACCTCATTTTGAAAAAATTTCAAGTGCAGCAACCTCGAAGGAGGCATGGGAAATTCTGGTAAAGTCAATGCTTGTGGTGAACAATTGAAGAAAGTTAGGCTTCAAACAGTGAGGAGACAATATGAACTCATGCAAATGGATGAGAATGAAAAGGTGTCTGAATTCTTCAATAGAATTCTCATCCTCACCAACTCAATGAAATCATGTGGTGAGGTGGTTTCTGACCTTACTATAGTTGAGAAAATTCTATGAACTCTCACACCATGATTAGATCACATTATGGTGGCTATTGAGGAATCAAGAAAGATTGATACCTTGAAGATTGGGGAACTTCAAGGTTTCTTGGAAGCAGAGACTAAATGAACGAAATGGTGAGAGATCTGTTGCTGATCAAGTTTTACAGGCACAAACTTTCAATAGAGGTGTCTCTAGGGGCAAATCTGATCAGAAGCATCGAGGAAGGGGAAGAAACTTCAGAGGGAGTTTTGAAAGAAACTACAGTAATCATGAGAATATCAAGGCTGAGTCAGATCAACCTGAATCTTCTAACAGAAGAGGAGGGTTCAAGCAATTCAAAGGCAAGAAAAATGTTGATAAAAGGAAAGTAAGGTGTTACAGCTGCAACAATTTTGGACATTATAGTTCAAAATGTCATGCATCCAACAGCAGTGATGATCATAGGAGAAAACCTAATGTTGATGCTAATCTGGTCAAGGAAGAAATAACAGATATTGAAGATCCATGCAGATTACTCATGATGATAACCAAAGATAATGTTACAAGTGATGAAGTATGGTATCTTGACTCAAGATGTTCAAACCACATGACTGGTCATAAAGAATGGCTGGTAAATTTTGATGAGTCAATGAAAACCAAGGTTAGATTTGCAGACCACATAACTGTTGATGCTAAGGGCACTGGTGATGTCTTAATCAAAAAGGGAGATGGCAAGCAAGCCCTGATAACTGAAGTTCTGTATGTTCCAGCCATGAAGAGTAATTTGATCAGCATTGGGCAGTTATTGGAGAAAGGTTTCAGCATGAACTTGCAACATGGAATTATGGATGTTTATGATGACACAGAAAAGAAGATCGTGAGTGCACCTCTAACCAGAAACAGAACCTTCCAAGTAAAGTTTGGAGCACTTGATGCAAAGTCTTTCAATGCAGAAAAGATTACTGATGAAACTTGGCTATGGCATATGAGGTATGGTCCTCTAAATTTTAAATACTTGAAATTGTTATAGTCAAGAGGAATGGTTCTAGGATTGCCTCATATTAAGATTCCTAAGACTATATGTAAGAATTGGGCTAAATTACATTCGTGGTCCCTTAACTTAATTTCAGGTAACGTTTAGTCCCTTATCTTTTTTTTTCTTCCCGATTTAGTCATTTATTCCTAATAATATCAAATAAAGTATGAAAATATGAGTTTATTTGAAGATTTGCATTACGGATTTGTTGAAATTTATATTATATTGAAGAATATAATTAATTTTATGAGTTTTGATTGAATTTTTTTTTTGAATTTTCGTTTAAAAAAGGATAACGTTGTTGAAATTTTAAAACATAAAATATCAAATTGTCATTTAAAATTAAAATAAAGGACTAAATCGGGAAGAAAAAAAAAGATAAGGGACTAAAACGTTACCTGAAATTAAGTTAAGGAACCACGAATATAATTTAGCCGTAAGAATTGCGTACTGTGCAAGCAAACTAGGAATTCCTTTAGCAATTATACTCCAACTAGAGCCACTGATTTACTGCAAGTTGTATATGTTGATGTGTGTGGTCCATTTGAAGTTCCATCTTTTGGTGGAAACAAATATTTTTTGCTTTTTGTTGATGAGTTTAGCAGGAAAAATGGATTTATCTGATCAAAGCCAAGAGTGAAGTCTTTTCCAATCTGAAACATTTTAAAGTGCTTACTGAGAAGCAATCTGGAAAACAATTGAAGATACTCAAAACTGATGGTGGAGGGGAATTTACTTCCTCTAAACTTGAAAGATTTTGCACTGAAAATGGTGTTGTGCATGAAGTGACTGATCCTTACACACCTCAACACAATGGTGTTGTTGAAAGGAGGAACAGAACCATAATGAACATGGTTAGGAATATGTTGAAAGGCAAGAACCTTCCCAAAGCTCTATGGGGAGAAGTAGTGGTTACTGTTGTGTATATGCTAAACAGATGTCCTACTCTACAATTAGAGGATAAAGTTCCTGAGGAAGATTGGACAGGAAAGACACCATCAGTTAGACATCTCAAAGTCTTTGGTTCTGTATGCTACAGACATGTGCCTGATTAGAGAAGAAGCAAACTAGAGGATAAGAGTGAAAAGCTTATCTTTATTGGTTATCATCCAACAGGTTCTTATAAGCTACTAAATCCTGCCTCTATGCAAGTTACGTACAATAGAGATGTGTACTTTGATGAAACAAGTAGTTGGGGAGAACTAGACAGAAATAATGGTCCAGTTTTTGGGTTACCTTCAAAAACTAAATCATCAGCAAACACTGAAGTCATTGAACAACAAGTTAACAATGAAGAAGTGCAGGAAAATCTAGACCAAGATGGTGCTGAGAGAAGATGTATGAGAAACATAAACTTGCCTACTAGACTTCAGGACTATGAAGTATTTCCAGATAGTGCAATTACAGATGATGGAGAACTGGTTCACTTAGTTTTCATGGCTGAAGCTGAACCTATGACATTCAAGGAAGCAATAGAAAACAGCATTTGGTTCAATGCTATGAAGGAAGAAATTAGATCCATTGAGAAAAATAACACATGGGAACTTGCCACTCTTCCTCAAGGCAAGACACCCGTTGGTGTGAAATGGATATATAAGGTGAAATTGAAACCAGATGGGAGCATAGAAAAGCATAAAACAAGATTGGTAGCCAAAGGTTTCATGCAAAAGGAGGGATTTGATTAGATTACAGTGAACTGTTCTCTCCTGTTGCTAGATTTGAAACAGTTAGAGTTGTTGTGTCTTTGGCAAGCTGGAATAACTGGAAACTACTGCACCTAGATGTAAAATCTGCTTTTCTGAATGGTCCTTTTGATGAAGAGGTCTATGTATCTCAACCCCCTGGATTTGAAGCTGCAAACAGTAAATGGAAGGCTTAGACTGAGGAAAGCACTCTATGGGCTAAAGCAAGCTCCAAGAGCTTGGAACAAAAGAATAGATTCTTTTCTTACTCAATCTGGTTTTAGAAAGTGTACAGTTGAGCATGGAGTCTACATCAAAATTCTTAGCAATGGTGATATGGTGCTGGTCTACTTGTATGTGGATGATTTGATTATTACAGGCAGTAGTGAAACAGAAATTGAAAGAATGAAGCTGAAGCTTAAATCAGAATTTGAAATGTCTGATCTTGGGTGAGTTAGCTTATTTCCTCGGAATGGAATTTGTCAAGACTAAAGATGGAATAATAATGCATCAGAAGAAGTATGTTACAGATGTGCTGAAAAGGTTCAAAATGACTTCTTGCAATGAAATCAAAGTTCCAGTAGAGGGAAATTTGAAGCTGGAAGTGCTAGAGGATGAACCATTTGTTGATGCCACACTGTTTAGACAGCTGGTGGGTTGTTTGAGATTCATATGTCATAGCAGGCCAGAGATTTCTTATGGTGTTGGGATGGTCAGTAGATTTATGGCTCAACCAAAGAAATCTCATTTAGCAGCTGCTAAAAGGATCTTGAGATACTTGAAAGGGACAGTGAATTTTGGTGTCCTATTTCCTAATCAATCAGGGAAGGTTAAGCTACAACTTGTAGCTTTTTCAGATTCTGATTAGTGTGCAGACAAGCAGGATAGAAGGAGTACATCAGGAAATGTTTTTATGTTTGCTGGTGGTCCTATTTCATGGAGCTCAAGAAAGCAATTTGTGGTGGCCATTTCCACTTGTGAAGCTGAATATATATCAACTTGTGGTGCAGCCTGCCAAGCATTATGGTTATCTTCCTTGTTGAAGGAACTCGAGGTAGATATTGGAAAAGAAATGGAACTGCAGATTGATAACAAGTCTGCAATCGATTTAGCAAAAAATCCTGTTTCTCATGGGCGCAGTAAACACATAGAAACAAAGTTCCACTTTCTTAGAGACCAATTCACAAAGGGAAGAATCAGTTTAAAGTATTGCAGAATTGAATATCAATTGGCAGACATTATGACTAAAGCATTGAAAGAGATTCATAAAGCTGAGGAATATGTTGAATGTTGTGAAATTCTGATTGAGAATTGCTGTTTGTAGCACATGTTGAATAGGGTGTCAAGTGTTGTTTTTTTATCTTTGGTATTAAAGGGGGGTGTTGAGAGTTAATACCAAAAATAGAGTTAGTTAGAAGTCAGTTTTAACTTACTGGATTTAGTAAGTTTGTTAGGGTCTGTTAGTAGTTAGGAGGCTATAAAAGTTGTGTTGTATTTCAATTTGAAGCAGCATTAATATACAGAATCTCATCCTCGTCATTCTTTCTATCTCACTTTAAGTTCCTTGACCTAAGTTTTTCCACCTAAAGCATAACAATTATTTGTATATGTTGTGTACTTATAATTGTTTGACAATTAATATTTTGTAATCAAATTATTATAAATTTGCGATTTCAATTTTGAAATCAAAAGATGGTATCCCTTATATATATATATATATATATATATATATATATATATATATATATATATATATATATATATATATAATTATTTAATTAAATAAAGATTGAAAAAGTTATAAATAAAGTACATTAAATTAAGATAAAATTAGAAGATAGAAGTCACACCAAAACTTAATATATATGTTATAATAATTAGGTGAATATGGCACAATTTAGTTTAGTTTTCCCAATAAAAACCGACCATTTAAATTTTGTTAGTTTGTTTCACTGCACTTTTATTGTGTGGTTGATGTAGTCATTTTGGTGTATGTGTGCATTAGCTAATATAAGCATTGTATACTGTGATGATAGGAGTCGATGAAGAAAATAATATTTTAATTTTAATTTATAGTTAATTTTATAATTTTCATAGTTTTATTAACCTTTGTAGAAAAAAAAATGTTTTAATTTTAATTTGTAGTTATTTTTCTAATTTCCATTGTTTTGATAATCTTAGTAGAAAAGAGTGTAGTTAGAAAAAGTATAGTAAAAAAATTATAAGAAACTATTGGAAGAAGCGTTTAGAAAAATTAGAATAAATAAATTAAAAGATAGAAAACTTAAAAGAAAAAAAAAACATTATTTTTAAATTAAAATTTTTAAGATAGAAAACTTAAAAGAAAATAATATTTAATTTATATTAAAATTTTAAATTGTAAATTTGTAATATGAACATGCAAAATTTGTAATCACAACCGCAGAGGAAAAGGGAATTAAACTGAGAAGTTGCACAACCGCATATCATCACATATTAATTTAGTTCGTTATTTTGATGAACTTTTACTATTTTTGTCACAATTTTCTAACCAAATCAATGAAAAATATGTTGATTAGATTCAATTTAATTGGGCTGATATTTTTAAAAATTAAAACATTTATTTTTATAAAATCCAATTTTTTCAAATGTTAGATTTTTATACTATTAAAACTATTGCATAAACATTTTTTATGACACAAGTACATAAAACTACAATGATAAAATAATACACAAATAATTAAAAACAGCCTATTTTTTTTAAGATAACACTGATATAGAGTGAAATAAAATATAATAGCTTCATTCATAAAATTTTAGATTAATTATAAAATTTAAGTACATTTATATTTTGTTTATTTGTTTAGCTGTACTTTTATTGTTAATTTGTTAATTTTAATGTATGTATGCATCAGCTAATATAAGCATTGTATATTGTGATAACAGGAGTTGACGAAGAAAATAATGTTTTAATTTTAATTTGTAATTATTTTTATAATTTTTATTGTTTTGTTAATCTTAGTAGAAAAAAGTGTAATTAAAAAAAGTATAGTAAAACAAATTAAAAGAAACTATTAGAGGAAACGTTTTAAAAAGTTAGAGATTATAGGAATTAAAATAAAGAAAAATTAAAAGAGAAAAAAATAAAGTGAAATACAACACACACACAAAAATTCTCTAATACAACGTAGACATTGAGATTAGATATATTTGCACATTTGAAAGAAATTACAATGAGCCAACAACACTAAAATAAAGGAATCTATTTTAAATAGATCTAATAGATAAATAATAAATTTAATGTTTACAATGTCAACTTGTATATGGAATTCGCCAATGGTGGAGCATGAACAAAAAATTTAAGTGTTAAATTTTTAAAATTTTAATTGATAAATTAAATATAATATTTGATTTATATTAAAATTTTAAATTTGTAATATGACCATACAAAATTTGTAAACACAACCGCAGAGGAACAAATAATTAGATTGAGAAGTTGCACAACCGTCAACCGCATAGAGTCACATATTAATGTAGTTCGTTATTTTGGAGAGAAAAAAATTTGGACGCCAATTTTGATGAACTTTTACTATTTTTGTCACAATTTTCTAACCAAACCAATAAAAAAAAACATGTTGATTAGATTCAATTTAATCGGATTTATATTTTTTTAAATTAAGACATTTATTTTATAAAATCCAATTTTTTAAAATGTTAGATTTTTCCTACCATTAAAACAATTGCATAAATATTTTTTACGACACAAGTACATAAATTACAATGCTAAAATAATTCATAAATAATTAAATATATACAACCTATTTTTCTAAAGATGAC
Organism: Cicer judaicum; assembly: GCA_037974835.1. Classification (NCBI taxonomy): domain Eukaryota; kingdom Viridiplantae; phylum Streptophyta; class Magnoliopsida; order Fabales; family Fabaceae; genus Cicer; species Cicer judaicum. Next base: position 1,465,037 of record JBBPBS010000629.1, on the reverse strand, counting down.
ACTGATATAGAGTGAAATAAAATATAATAGCTTCATTCATATATCGGTTGTTTAAATTTAAATGTCATAAAATCATACCTAATCAATAGAGGTTGATTTTCTTTGATTATGTTCAATTTAGACTAAAATACTAAAAATATAAATTGATTATTTTCAATGAAATTTTTGTGTCTATGAAATTATATATTGATTTGATTATTATATCTTAGCAAAACTCACATCACAAAATTATTAGATGAAAAGATGTAGTGTATTTTTTAAGATTTTTTTTTGTAATTTTTTTTATAAGTTATAAAATTAAAATTGTTAGGA
>JBBPBS010000629.1:1448159-1464327 GCA_037974835.1 Cicer judaicum | reverse complement strand
AATTATTAACTACATATATTTAACAATTCAATTAAATATTTGTTAACAAAAATATGTTCATATAGTTACTTTTTATTGAAATATTAAATTCTGAGAATATATAGTTTTCCAATATATATATTTTTTAAATTATTTAAAAAATATATAATTTGGAATTAGTTTTTAAAAATAGGTATTTTATTTTAATTCATCTGAAATTCCAAAAAAATCATATTATATAATTTAAAGCAAATAAGAAAATATATTTAAGAAGAGTGTAATATCAGCTAAAAATGTTAAAAAGTTGTATAATTTATAATTAAAAAATTGATATAGAATTTCAAAAAATTAATCAATTGATGGAAGTGTAATAATTCTAATTTTGCATATATTTTGTAAAGAGTTGTCTTGATTTGGTATTTTGTTTTATTTCTGTAAGTGATTGAGAGGCCACTATTGAGAACTAAGTTTAATGGTTAAATATTTAATGTATCTTATTATAATGTATTTTCATTTTGTGTGTGTGTGTGCAGATAAGTGTTTGCTCAAAATTTTTAATTTTAAAATTTGTAAATACATTTTATTTAATGAAAATTATTGTATTTAATGTCTTATTGTATTTAGTTTTTATTTTTCTGTGTAAATATTTTAAAAACATATTACTTAAGGCATTTAATTTTGATCTTTATTAATTTAAAGAATTTTATATTGTGTTTAGAGAATTACACTAATAATTTTTTTATTTATGTTATTTTAAATTTCAAAAATAAATTATTATTCACACTGGTATTAAAATTATTATTTTAAAATTTTAATTAGTTAACTGGTATTGTAAAATTTGAAAAAACAATTTCTAGATTTATTCAAACATTTTAAAAAATCATAAGTCTTAGAACTTATTTTTAGAATTTTTAAATTATTATCATTTTAATGTTAATTATTTCTAAATTCAAAAAAAATAATTTATAATCTAAAAAATAAAAAGATCTATTTATTGATAATATAACATCTTTAAATGAAGATATAAAGGGGAGGAATTAGAAAATTTAAATTAAATTTTTGTTGTTGAAGTGTAGTAATTAAATTGAAATTTTAAATTTAGAATTATTTTGCATTATTCTGATTTAATTATATTCTTTATTTAGATTGTTATTAGTTTTATTTAAATTGTATTATTTCAGGTAAGTAGACATGGCAACACCGGGGCGAGGGTGCATAGTGGATATAAAATTTAAGCACATATCTCCACCCGCAACGGGACTTGAGTGGGTATATATATATGTATATTAAATTTAAAAATTTCAACAATATTATTTGCGGGGTGGGGGTGGGATGAACATCACCACCCCAAACCTATCTCCGTCCCTAAATTTTAAAGTCGGACAAAATCTGCACATGTACTCAATTAAAGTTGATTTTTCCTGTTCAAATCAAACGGGTTCAGATGGGTACCTACGAATGTAGATTTTATTATCATCTCTATGAATGACACATAAGCAAATATTTTTGAAGTTTGAATGACATGCCTTCATATTTAGACCTTCATATTAATTCTCAATTATATATAAATATATATAATAAAATACATAAAAAAATCCATAGTATTTAGTCAAATAGTTAATCAATAAATTAATCTATCAATAGCTTATATATAAAGCAAGATTTTTCAATTCTTTACCATAAAAAGAAAAAAATAATTTATCAAACATCAAGTTTTCTCAACAAACTCCAATTTTTTCTGTTTTTTTTAAACTGTTTTCTTTTTCTTTTTTTTTATCAAAGGAAAACTTTCTCAACTAATTTTCAAAATAATTTTTTTTACTATTTATTATTAAATTATGAATTTTTTTATTTCACTATTTCTACAATAATTAATTCTTTAAATTTATTTTTTTTAAATTTTTAAAAAATATTTTTGAATTTGATATTCATCTATCCGTTCAATCTTTAATTATTCTAGAACCAACAAAATATATATATACTATTTTGATAATTAACATGAGAATGACACATATATGATATTCATATATATATTGATTGATTAATTTATTAATTAATTATTTAACTAAATTATTTATTTTAATCAAAAATAATTTTTATATCTCTTTTTATAAAGATTCACACTAAGATTTATCAAATTGTGAGAATCTAATTCGTTACGCTAAACCTAATCCTTATTGATAGTTTATCCTATTAATTTTTTGTATGTCTTATAGATTTCTATTTCCACTAATATATCTAGTATTTATTTATTTTATGGAAATATTATTTATCTATTATAAACCTTTATAGTTTATGAAATGTTAATAGACATAAAATTGTAATAATAAAATATGTAATTATTTATAAATATTATACATAATATGTATAATAACACCGATGAAGTAACCTAATTATAACTGTTACAGTTGTTGATTCTTTTCTTCAACGTTCAATTCCCATGTGCAAGAATTTACGATCATCAACCGTCCGTTAAAATTTATGAGCAACCGATTTTGTTTATAAAACATACTTTTATTCATTTATTTATTTATTTTAAAACATATTTGAATTATAATTTGGTGAACAATACTTAATATCGATCAAATACATTAACCATGGATAAATAAATTATAACTCAATTTTTTTTCTTTGAAAATATCATAAGATAATAAATACAATTATTATTTAAATTTAATAAATTGGAGTGTTACAAAAAGTCAACTGAAAATTAGACTTGAATTGCTATGTAAATTTTATATAAAAAAAACATATATTATTAATCTTTTTATAAATAGAATAACAAAAAGTAATGTGAAACATGTATCATGCATAGGGTGGAAATAAGTCAATCTAGACCAAACTTTAAAATATTTGAATTTGACGTATGATTAATTTTTTAGGTCTAAATTTGACTTACGGCCTATCCTAATTTTTTTACCTGATTTTTTTAAAAGTTTGATCTTGCCTAACAGCTTATTTAAAAGTCTTATTAACATTAAAATATTATATTTTATATATCTATATATATTAAACAAAAAATGATTTTTCTAACAAAATAATTTTTAAAAAATCTAAAACAAATATCATTTACATTATAAAAAATAATTTTTGGTTTCAAAATATAGATTTTTTACTGAAATAAATGCACTCATTATTACCTCTCAACCAATTATGTAACGACTACTGAGTGATGGTCTAATTATGGACTGCCGAATATAGAACAATTATCAAATATGAATCACTATCGAATATAGAACTACTACAGAATATAGAACGACTACTAAGTAATTATCTAATTGATAGACTTTAAAATAGAAAATAATATTATTAATAAATAATAATAAAAAATAAAATTAATAAAAAATAAAATTAATAAATAATTAAATATAAATAAACTAGTAATAGATTAACAAATAAAAAGTCAAAATAAATATGATAATATAATATGTCATATATTATAATATTATTATGGGATGACATTATTCAATTCCATAAAACTTTAGATTTTATTACATTGAAGTGCATCGGTAAAACGGGTTCCACGAAAAACAGCATCGTTATCTTTAACAATAGAACAGCTAACACAACATGTGCAACGGTGCTGAGTGTTGGGAACAAGATCTTGACAAATACAATCTTGAACCATAGCACTTGCTCCTAATTGTGCATTTACATCTAAACCACAATTGCGAGAATTGCTACATTGCCCCGGGAAGTTAAAAGACTTTGGACAAAATTCTACAACATTAAAAACAAAAAATTACAATTAATATTTATTTAGAATGAAACATTCTCAATTTTTGAAAATGTAACAATAATATCTAGAATTGCAATAAAAAAAATAATATTAATAAGTTATGATAGGTGTACCAAATCCATATGTGACGTTGAAGAGAGCAAACAAAGCCCCCACCATTAGAAGAATCATTCCTAGCTTCATCATGAAATTTTTTAACGTAGAAACAAAGTGTCAAATAGAACTCTTAATAAGTTGAGATACACAAACTAGGGGGGACACACTTATATATAAATAAAATCAGTGAAGGATCCAAATGTTTTAACTTTATCAATAATTATTATAGGATTAAATTTATATAATAAATTAAATAATTAGTAATTGACACGGTTAATAATGAATAAATTATTTTACTGTTTATTTAATCTAATAAATATATAATTTTAACATTGTTCCATTTAATCAAATTGTTTTTAAATAATAGTATAAAATTTGGTAACATACAATTATTATTATTATTATTATTATTAATTTTTTTAGACATTATAAATTCCAGTATTTGTAAAAATATTAGATAACTAATCATAGCCATAGTCTCTAGAGACAGAAAATGACAAATTGAGAAAAAGAAAAATATTTTTATATAGTATATAAAATATATACTATATAATATAGTTTCTATTGATTTTCATAAACATTTGAATTAGCTCAGTGGTCAAACAATGCACAATTTCATACAGATTTATAGCATAAAATAATATATGGAATTAAACTATTTTGATTTAAATTTATAACTTTAATAGGTATATAACAAATTAGTAAAAACTTTTAAATGTAGACTTAAACTATTTTTTTTTACAAAAACTACTTTTTTTTTAATAAATTTTAGTAAAAATAACCATTAAATAATTAAATGAAAATTGAAATTGGTAATATCTACATGTATCTCTATCCTATTAATAAGTGTATTGACTGAAATAAAATAGTATACATGACACTTATCCTTCAAATTGAACAAATTAAAATAATATCTTTCAAGTATATATTTTATCCTTTTTTTCCAAATAGACTCATAATTTAAATACTTTGTATTTAAAAAGAAAAATTGAATACTTTGTATTTAAAAAGAAAAATTGAATACTTTGTATTTAAAAAGAAAAATTGAATACTTTGTATTTAAAAAGAAAAATTGAATACTTTGTATTTGGATGTATTTGTGTTTGTTAATGTGCATTAGAACACATAAATCAAATGGATTTTGGTGGCCAAGTATGCAACCAAATACATCCAAATAAAATCATCAATCACATGAGCACGTACATTTAACCTACATAAATCATGTGATTAAAAAACAATATTTTTTTACAAAATGTGAAGAAAAAAAAATAATTGTTTATATAATGAGAAATAATTAATATATTCTTTTATACAAATTTATTTCTTTTAGATTTTTTCGTTCACTAAACATTTTCTTTCTTCTACATGTTACCTTCTCTCTTTTTATATGAACTATGTTTTTGGTTTCGTTTATTCTTGTATTTGATTCATGTATTTAATTTTGCATGAAAATTTATTATTAGGGTACAGTATATTGGTAACCCAATGAAATATCTTATAACTCATTGAACACTTATAAATGCGAAACCAATATCTGTCTTTTTACACTAAACCATTGATGTTTTTTTTGTTTTAAATATTTTGATATACTTATTTCTATAGATTATATTCAGAGTATATATATATATATATAAAAATAAACTTTAGAAGATATGTAGCATTTTATATTGATTTTTTTTTATCAGTTCTGATCTATTATATTATGAAGTTGGAAAATCATTCCTTCTTTTCATTTTTCAATTTATTTATTTTTTCTTTATACATATGCAAATTCTATTATAAAAATTTGATCAATTTCTATTACATTTTCACAAATTTATAAACCAGAAATGTTATTGATGAAAAATTGAAATTACCTTAAAAACAAGGTCGTTACAAAATTACAATAGACATGAATGATCAAAGTTATTGTGGTAATGCCTTTCGTAATTGATTTTTTTTTTAAAAAAAAATTTTACAAATCATGAAACTTAAGTAAAAATAAATATTAATGGATACTTAACATATATTTTTCTTCTCAAGTCAAAAATACACATATTTCTTTCGTTAACTATTTTTCGATTCAATGTATTTTCTCCAAATAATCATACAAGTTGGTCAATCTCCACTTTCTTCTACTAGCATCAACAACCTCCACATCTATATATTTTTAAGAAAAATTTATGATAAAATAGTTGAATGTGGGGACGCTAAAGTAAAACAACTCCACCTAATTTCCCTTTTCTATCAACACTAAAAAAAATCAAAACATAGAAAAAAAAAAAAAAAAACTCATCTATTTTATTAGGATTAACCGATGTCTTGTTATCTTTCAAACTTATTAGTTGAAGTGCTAGAAAATAGAAAAGTAGAAATGATTTGTAGGACTTGTTTATTGAATGAATAAAATGTGTTATTTATATATGGTTCATTCTAACTGTCATCTAACTAACTATCTAATTGAGTGATTAGTTAGTTAACTATCACAAACAACTAACACTTTAATTGAATTACACACATTATCAATACCAAGAACAATTTGGCTTATTCAGATCAATCTAATTTCTCCAAAACATTCTTGGTTTATTGCAATCTAACACTTTTCCTTAATTCAAGTATGATATTACACCTAGCATTCTTCTTAATTCTTCAAATATGATTGTCCCCAACACTTTTGTCATAATACTAGCCAATTGCACCTCAGTTTGATAATATATGAGTTTTAGCTTGCATATTCCCACTTGACCTTTAAGAAGTGAAACCTGGTCTCAATGTGCATGCTCTTCCATGAGACATAGGAATTTTTGCTAGATTTATGGCTAAGACATTGTCAATCATCAATGGCACTAGTCTACACACTTCAATCTTCAATTATGCTATCAATGATTCCAACCACAATGCTTGGCAGGCTGCATAACAGCCAACAATGTATTAAACTTCACATGATGACAATGTTATGTCTAGATGCTTCATTGAGCTCCATGCTAATTGATTTTTCATGAACTTGATCAAATAACCTTATGTGATTCTTTTATCACTCCTATCTTCACACCAATCTGAATCATAATACCCCACCAAATTTCCATTTTCTTGCTTTATTTCTGTTGCAAATAAGATTTCGTGATCCAATGTGCCTTTAATATATCTCCCGATTCTCTTAGCTGCCAGCCAATGAGATTGCATGGGATTTTCCATCAATGTACTAATTACTCCTACAATATATCAAATGTCAGGTCTTGTGTTGCACAAGTATCTTATGGAGGCAAAAACTTGCTTGAAGAGGGTCGAATCGGCCAAGTCTTCTTCAGTTTCTATTCCCATATTTGCATTGCATTTAATTGGTGTGACAATAGGATTGCAGCCGACCATATTATACATTCTTAGGACTTCTGCGACATATTTCCTCTGGTGGATCATGATTTATTTGAATTCTTCAATTTACTTGTTGTTGCTCCCAATTACCAACAAGTCATCAACATATATGCACAATAGGATCATTGCAGGCCCTCCATTCAGTGTGAAATGCTTCACATAAACTCCATACTCCATTGTGCATTTGATGAATTCAATGTCAATGAAAAATGAACCAATTCTTTTGTTCCATGCTCTTGTTGGCACATCAGCCCACCTCTAGCACATGCTACTACTATTACTAGTCTGATTCTTTTAATCCTGGCCATTGGAGCAAACAATTCATAGTAGTCTATGCTTGCCATTTTTACGAATCCTTTGGAAATCAATCTAGCTTTGTATTTAACAATTGTTCCATCTGGATTCAGCTTGAGTTTGTAGACCCATCTTACTCCAGTCTGCTTCTGTTTGGAGGTAATTCAGTCAAATACCAAGTTTGATTTTTCTCAATTGCATTGATTTCTTCTATCATTCATCTCTTCCAGGGTCTTATCTTCACAGCTTCTTCAATATTGTGGGGTTTTGTATTTGTAAGTAAAGCAAAATACACTAAATCTCCATTGCTGTCAATTTCATTATCATTGTATACTTCAAATTCTCTTCAATGTGTTGGTGACTGTCTTGCTCCCTAAGATCTATTTGACTCTATTCTTTCTTCAATTTGTCTTACTGGTCTAATGATCATCTTGCACTTTTAAAGGAATATGTGTAGACTAGCTAGTGTTGTTGGTCACTTGTTCCCAATCCCATTGTTGGTTGTTGGCAATATGCTTCCAATGCTGGTTGTTGTTGGCTTTCTGTTTCCAGTCCCACTACTTTTGCTCAATGATTTTCACATCTCTGTTGACTACCACCTTGCCTCTGATAAGATCATATAGTTTGTAGGCACCAGTTGAATGAAACCAACCAAGATCATGGCTTCACTCTTGTTCTGCAACTTTCTTCTTTTCTGGTCAAGCACATCATTGAAACATAGAGTACCAAATATTCTCAAGTGCCCTATTATTGGTTTTCTTCCATTCTAAACCTCATTTGGTAGCTTCTTTGTTGGACATTTATTTAATATGTATGGAGCAATTGATGTAGCCTCACCCCATAACTTGTGTGGCAAATGTTCATTTCCCTTCAACATACTTCTAGTCATGTATAGGATGGTTATGTTTCTTCTTTCAGCCAATCCATTATGTTGAGGTGTGTAGGAGGCAAACACTTCATGCCCAATTCCATGTTGACAAAAAACCTCCTCAAAATCATGTGATGTATACTCACCACCTCCATCTATTCTTAGCACTTTGATAGTTTTCCCATTTTATTTTTCAACTTTCACTTTGAAGTTCTTGAACATTTCAAATGCTTTATCTTTGGTCTTTATAAAATAAATCCACAATATTCTACTAAATTCATCAACAAATGTCGTGAAATACTTATTACCTCATAATGATTGCACTTTAAATGGTCGATATATGTCACTATAAACCACTTCAAGAACACTTTTCGCTCTTGCTTGCACTTGTGATTTAAGGAATTCCTTGATTGTTTTCCTATCATGCATACATCACACATCTTCTCAGGGACATTAATCATAGGAATGCCCCTAACCATCTACTTTGATAGAGGATCCTTTAGTATCAAATTCTTTTTCCCGTCACACATTTCTAAAGCATCATCCTTTATAATAACTTGAAATCATTTTTGAATCAGTTGACCTATGCTCAACAAATTGCTTTTCATTTCTGGCATATACATCACATTTTCAATCACCACTGTTTTTCCATATCTTCTTTTAATCACCATGTTGCCAGTTCCTTCAACTTCAAAGGTTCTATCATCAACAAACCTAATCTTGCTCCTTCTTGTTGCATCAATATCCACCAGCCATTCTTTGTGACTTGTCATGTGATTGGAGCATCCCGTATCAAGAAACCAGAATTGAGACGAAGAACATTCTTCGTTTGTGGTAGCCATGAACAAGACTATTTCTGAGTCTGGCGAAGAACGTTCTTCGTTTGTGGTAGCCACCAACAAGACTGTTTTTGAGTCTGAATCATTTTCTTGAGTAGCACATGCCTCATCCTCATCCTCATGTTTCTCCTTCTTCTTTCTTTTACCAAACTACTATTCATCAGCAAAGTGTCCAAACTTCTCACAATTGTAACATTGAACTTTTTTCTTGTCAAAGTTCTTTGATTTTCCTTTGGATTTACTATGACGACTCAAACTTATCCTCATATTTCTTGAATTTATTCTTCTTCCACTTCTTTTTCTGATCCCCAGATTTCAGTCTACTTATTTCCGCCATTCCCAACTCTCTAGCTTGTAAAGTTCCTTGCAACTATTCAAGATTCAATGTAGAAATGTCTTTGGTTTATTTAATGGCATATACAATGTAGTTAAACATGGGATGTAAAGATCTCAAAATCTTCTCACACAATTTATGTTCAATCAGCTTCTCATCACAATCAGCCATTTGATTTATGATACTCCTCAATCTTGAAATCAGATATGAAACCTTCTCTTGTTCCTCCATTTGCAGCAATTCAAATTATATCCGTAGAGTCTGCAATTTCAACTTCTCGACCTTGGGGTCTCATGCATAACATTTCTCAAGAATGCTACATGCTTCTTTTGCACTTCTTGCATCACATATCTTGTCAAAATTGGCAGTATTAGTGCATTGATGAAGAATGAATGTAGCTTTGCAATCTTTCTTTTTGTTTTCTTTAAACCTTGATCTTCGTTGATCTGTTGGATTGGCTCCCAGATCCTTAAAATCATTTTCAATAATTTCTAACACTTCTTGAAATCTAAACAATGCTTGAATCTGCACTCTCCATCTATCCCAATCTTTTCCATCAAAATGTGGCATATAGGCTGAAAAATTTCCGTTGTTTACACTTGAACTCATCCTCGCTCCACTCATGTTTTTTATTCTCACAATTCACTCGTGCTTATCACTCTTTAATTTGGATCAATGAACCTTGCTTTGGATACCAATTGTTAGCTTTCAAGCTTATTACTTCAAGTGCAAGAAAATAGAAAAGTAAAATGGAATATGGGTTATAGGACTTGTTTATTGAATGAATGGAATATGTTATCTATACATGGTTCATTCTAATTATCCTCTAACTAACTAACTAACTAATTCAGTGATTAGTTAGTTAGCTATCACAAACAACTAACACTTTACTTGAATTACATACATTATCAATAACAAGAACTATTTGGTTTATTCAGAATCAATCTGGTTTCTCTAGAACATTATTGGTTTACAGCAATCTTACATGTCTCACAAAAATAAGGCATCTCGTTTATATGTTTTGACGAGGATCTTAAGATTAGAACTACTCACTGGTAACCCAGGCCTCAATAGTTCCAACTAATAATACTCATTTCTCCTAGCCAGCATGGGAGATTATCTTGGACACTTGAGAGCTTAGAAAAGAGTGGAAATTCTCAAAAGAAATCATGTTGAAAAAGATAATGAAAAATATACGCTCATTATATATAGAGCAACCAATTGTAGTTGAGAAACTAATCAATTCTAACAAACAAATTGAGTCATTATTTAACTCTAACAAACTAACTAACTAAATTATTTTTCGTTGTACAATAAGTGACTCATTTGCAAAAAAATATTAGTTTAAAATGAATGACCTTTTCAATTTTCAATGTACTTTTTCCAATGGTGCCTTTTAAATTATATTATTTACATCATTTTTAATCCCATATCATCCATTATGCCTTTATTCTCTCTTTTGTTTATATACTTTTTTTAATATGTGTGAAATGATCTAAGAATTCACTCTAAAGGAGCATTATACTTTAAACAAAAAAACCTATAATACAATTTTGGTCTCCCAACTTTTTAAATTTGCTGATGTTGGCCCCCATATTTAAAAGATCACTTTCGGCCCCAAACTTTTTCTCCTTTAGCAAATTAGTAGATACCGTGGAGTTTTACCAAGTCAATGGTGACGTGGTACCAATATTTTTGTACTATCTAGTGCCATATAGGATGTCACTTTAATTTTAGATTATTATTTCTTTATTACAATTATAATTTTTAATAAAAAAATTGGAAAAAAAAAGAGTTTCCACCTCCTAGGTTGTATTAAGCATCTTTGTTGTTTGATGGAAGAACACCAACAATGTCAGTTGAAGAGTGGTAGCATTTCAGCAAGTATACTGAATTGTTGCAAGTAATAATTACAAATGTAGTACTGAGTGTCGAATTCAAGGATTGCGTTTTACTATCGAGTTATATTTAATTACTAAAATTGAACAAAAAGTTCCTAAGTTGATTGAAATAGTATTTAAAATTAACAACAATAATAAAATTGATCATTTATAATAAGAAAAATGTCAAGGATGAGTTTCACTTCGAATCCAACCATTGTGTCTAATTTGATCCTAATTACTAAGTTCCTTTTAATGAATTATTACCGAATTCCTTTATTATTGTTTCCCTAATGACTTAGTGATAGAACCTTAAATTCCAAAGTAATCCCTAATTCCTTAGTGGATTTAATATTAGAATTAAGTCTTACCGTACATGAATTCTCTTCACACGTCTGGATAATTACACAACAAAAAATTAAAGTGTTTAGGCCAAACATGTCACTTCAATTTTATTTTTTTGAATGTCAAGGCTTCCACAACCAAAGAGTAATCAACAATGTATGCATTAGTGAACTTGTTAAATTGAGAAATGATATGAGTAAAGAAATAGAGTTTAAATTTCAAAATTTGAAACGAATAGTTTAAGACTAGTTTCAAGCTGTTAAAAATTATTCATCATAGTGCATATTTACACACAATTAAAAAGAAACAAATTCAAATAAAAAAGATAAGATTGCAAAAATAAATGTTACCTCTACCTAGGAGTTGCCTCCCACGAAGCACTTCTTTAAAGTCATTAGTTTGACGCCTCAACTATTGTCAAGGTGACATATATGACAAGAAGAACACATCATCCTTTGTCTTCCTTTTGTTTGGTAGAAATTCCATGAACTTGAGAAATAAATGACGTTGCTTCCATGTCCTTCTCAATTGGACATTGATGAACAAGGCATAGATTGAATCTCGAACTTCATCAATCTTTTTTTTTCTTTTCCTCATTCGTCTTTTCCTCTTGCTTATCTTCTTCTACCACAACAATGAAATTATCTTCAATCTTCAACTTCTCCACCATCTTCTCAAACTTAACCACTTGCTCAAATAGCCTCTCACAATGACTTTCAAATCTTTCAATTGAAACCATGTTATTCTTTGTGAATTCAACCAAAATGTCCATAATGTGAAAGTCTTTGTCATCTGATTCTTTAGATAGAATTTTAGGAGGTATAATTTGTTCCCAATTGATCTTTTTAATATAAGACTCCTTATTTTATGTTTCTTTGACAAAAAAATCTTCATATTCTATTAGTTCGACAAAGTCATCAAAACAAGTTTCATTCCTATGTCCTTCACCTCAAAAGTCGCACCTAAGAGGCCGCATCTGAGGTATATGAGGATGATGTTTTTAAAATGTATCTCTCAAGATTTTTCCCTCAATCATGCGAAATATACCAAATATAAGACAAGTATCACACTCTTCATATAATTAAAGTAAAATATCACCATTACAATCTTTCATGCTCTATATAGAACAATTATCTCAAACAACGAAGAGAGAAACCACTAGCACATGACATTAGCATGCTCAACAAATAAAAATAGAAAATTAAAGAAGAATAGTTTTTTTTTTCAAAATAAAAAATAAAATAAAAACAAAAATTTTAATGCAGAGTAAAATATTTCAATTAAGTAAATAAATTATACTCAATAGTGATATAGCAATCCCCAGCAACCGCACCAAGAACTTGATAATGTTTCAATGAATGTACTGAATTGTTGCAAGTAATAATTAAAACGGTAGTACCGAGTGTCAAACTCAAGGATCGCGTTTTACTATCGAGTTGAATTTAATTACTAAAATTGAACAAAAAATTCTCAAATTGATTGAAATGATATTTAAAATTAACAACAATAATAAAATTGATCCTTTATAATAAGAAAAATTTCAGGTATGAGTTTCACTTTGAATCCAACCTTAGTGTCAAATTTGATCCTAATTACTGAATTCCTTTATTGTATTATTTCAATTAAGTAAATAAATTTGATCCTAATGTCTTAGGGACATAAATTTTAATTCCAAAGGAACCCCCAATTTCTTAGTGGATTTAAGATTAGAATTAAGCCTTATCGTACAAGAATTCTCTTGTTAAACTATTGCCTTTGCAACTAATTTAATTGGTTTCATGACATGCATCTACCCCTAGACTACAAATTCATGAATTTCTCATATATATACTTAATGCTTTAATTTGATAGCGTTTCAGTAAGTGTACTAAATCGTTGCAAGTAATAATTAAAATGATAGTACCGAGTGTCGAACTCAAGGATTGCATTTTACTATCGTATCATATTTAATTACTAAAATTGAACAAACAATTCCCAAGTTGATTGAAATATTTAAAATTAACAACAGTAATAAAATTGATCATTTATAATAAGAAAAATGTCAAGTGTGAGTTTCACTCCGAATGCAACCTTGGTGTCTAATTTGATCGCAGTTATTGAATTTCATTATTAATTATTACCAAATTCTCTTTATTATTCTTACCTTAATGTCTAAGTGACAAGACCTTTAATTCCAAAGTAACCCCTAATTCATTAGTGGATTTAAGATTAAAATTAATTCTTACTGTACATGAATTCTCTTTTTAAACTATTGTCTTTGCAACTAATTTAATTGGTTTCATGATCTGCACCTATTCCTAGACTACAAATTCATGAATTTCTCATCTCAAGTATTCGTAAAGTCCACTTCCATTTCAAAATAGGAATTGTAGAAAATTTTAATGTTGATCAAGCAATAAAAAGTATTAAGCACATAGATGAGAAAAATAATTCAATAAACTCATTCATATAACTAGAAATCAGATTAGATAAATAAGGGTTTTATCGTGTTACACTTATCCCTAACAAATAAGGTTTAGTTACTCATGATCAGGATATAAAAGATAGGGATTAAAGAAGAATTACAAGAATGATTCATGAATTATTCTTGATAGAACTACTCCAATGATGTTAGAAACAATCATTTTTGAGTTTCTCTGCTAGAAACGGTCGTCTTTGAGTTTCTATGCTAGGACCCAAGTCTCCCAACTTCCCAATAGTCTAAAAAGATCCCTAAAAAGTGGGGAAAAAATGTATTTTTAAACATTCAGCCACGTGCCACGCGCCCCAGACATGGAATTTGCGCTACAGGCGCAAATAAACAGATCCAGGATGGCCGAAATGCGCCCAAGGTGCAGGTCTTTGCGCTTCAGGCGTGCAAATCTGTTGTTTGACCTATACTGTATTTCTCTCTTCTTTTGAGTCTTAATTTGGTTATGGTGTCTTCATGAAAGTTGTAGCTATGGATCTTATCTTTCATTTTCACTTGGTGTGACTCCAATTGGACATCTAAAACTCTAAATATTGTTGAAATACTCCATATAGAAACAATGCAAAACTTTGAAAAATATCTAATTAATCAAGAAAATAAGTTCATAAACATTTTCTTAAATCAAAGAACTAAAATCAACAAAATATATCAAATTAGTACTTAAATTAACTAATGAATAAAAGATACATAAGACTAAAAATAATAAAAAAAATATACATACGATAGAGTCATCAGAAATTTAGCCATTGAATTTAGGAGAACATCTTTTGTTTGGTTCGCTAGCATGTATTTCTAGCTCATATTTTCAACACTTTGGTAGAGATTTCCTAAGCTAACCAACCATGCCGTGTTTTGTTAGGAGCCGTACTACGAATAGAACAAATGCTTCTACGAATAGAACATTTTTATTCTTAATGATGCTTCTGCCGTCCATCATTTTTTTTCTTCAATTATACATTAAAAATTTTAGTTGTTATAAATAAATAACTTTATTTGTATTTTTGATCTTCTATTTTTACATATTTTTTAAAATAATTCTTCTATTTTAAAATTCATCGGTTTTAGTATCTTTTTTATATTTTTAGATTAAAAAAATGGTGATATGATATATCTTAAATAACGTGATATAAAATTTAATAATGTGAAATAATAACACTTATGATATTGCAAAAAAATCCTTAAAAATTTCATTCAATTTTATAAATTATTTTTTTTTATTTTAATTAATAACTAGTAAACAATTAATTGATCTTAATGTTTCTATATTATTAAATCTTATACCACATCAATTAAAACATTTCACATTATTATATTTTTTTATGTCTATAAATTTGAGAGAAATATCAAAATTGATAGATTTTAAAATGGGGAACTAACACAAAAAATATATGAAAATAAGATATTTAAAATTACAATAAAGCCAAATAAATAAAAATATAAAATTAAAACAATATCTTACATGGTATATATTAGATGGTGAAAAATACTGTTCCGTGTCAGTTTAAACTTTTCAAAATCAAGGGAGTCCACTAATTTACAAAAGAGGCTAAAGTTAAGCGGTAAAATGTGCTATTTTAATATATAGAGGCCATAATGGCCTAATTTTAATCTTCGTTTTGATTTTTTCATATCTTACTATTTTTTATTCTATTCACTTTTCTCATCTCTCTCACTTTTTTTTCTCTTCATATTTTATTAATTTTTATACTTTCCGCTTCACTCATCTCTCTTACTTTCTTATATTATATATTTTAATTCCCTTATCTTTCATTAATGTTATAATTTTTTTAATTTTCTTATCTTTCTTTAAGTTTCATATTTTATTACTTTCTTTTTATTTTTCACTTTTTCCCCTTTATTTATATCTTTTCAAATTTTATTATCTTTTTCATATTTACACATGTTTAATTTTCAGGTTAAAACTATCAATTTACAAAAAAAAAAACTATATAAAATTATTAATTACATCACTT
>JBBPBS010000629.1:1430461-1448119 GCA_037974835.1 Cicer judaicum | reverse complement strand
TTTTTGTAAAATGTGTTTTGTTGAACCTATAACATATTTAATTAATTAACTAAATTTAATTGATTAAAATTTTAAAAATTATTCAAAAAATCTAATTGATGCCTTGGTTTGATTTTAGAGAGAAATAAAAAAATCAAAACCAATTACAGATAAGCATTTTGGTTTGATTTAATTTTTGCAATATTCTCTCGCGATATACGAACTTGAATCAAACTAATGAATAACAAGTTGGTTTTGCTCAATTCAGTGTGATTGTCATTTTCAAAAAATTTAGAACAATTTTATGAAAGGACAATTTGTTTTCACACACTATAGAATTTGATGAATAAAGATGTAACGAATGAGTTTGCAGTAATTTCCCACGGGATGAATGTATGTCAATAATCAAATAGCTAAAAAATGACATGTTTAAAAAAAACAATTTCACGAATTAATTCATTAAAAAATAACCATGTATTTCACGAATTAATTAATTAAAGGAGAATTGTGTCTTTCATCACTGGTATGTTAGTTATAAGATATATAATTTTTTTTTACAAATCAATTATAATTTACTGGTCAATTCTATATGCACAAGTGAGGTAAGTCTTCTGATACACACAAGTTTGTTTTTATCATTGGATTAATAAGTTACACCATTGGATCAAATGAGATTTGATGGAACTTAAAGGTCAATGGAAGAGAATAAACTTGTGCATGATTTATACAATACTATCTTATTGTGAAATTAGACAAAGTCTAATTTGTTTTTGTCTAATTTACTATATAAATCATACACGAGATAAATATTTTTTGTTGGTCAATTAGTTAAAATATGAATTTTCAGTATCTATTTTGTTAAAAATTTTCATTATTAGTGTGTCTATTGAATGTCTTCTACTTAAAAATTTGAAGAACATTATAACGCATTAATTATATTATTATATATAAATGATATACAGGATAAATGTATGTTCATAGATAAACTATATGATTTGTACGATATAATTAGTTAAAAGATGATTATTCACAAGATGATTATTTCCTTGATTGTGAATGCTAACTAGAATTTTTTTCAAGCCTATGATAGCGTGATGCATGTTTTAGGGATTGAGTGATAAATTCATAACTCATAATAAACACTTGAGATAAATTTTAATGAGATTATGTGAAGAGAGAGTTGAACTTGTTGGATGAATGCTAAAATATAAAATTGTGTTGCTTTTTTTAAGCAACCATGGAGCATGATGAATGTTTTGTAGTAGCGAAAACTTTGTGAATTAAGTTTGATTTTATTTGAGAAATTGAGTTTAAGTTTATTGTTAACTGTACCAAATATGAAATTAAGTGTTGTTTGAGGACAAACAACAAATTAAATTTAGGGTTGTAATGACTCTTCATCATATACATATATTTTACTACACATAATTAACTCTTGAACTCAAAGTCTGATATCAAAGACCATTTTTTTTAAGGGTTTCCCAATATTTTCCATAATTTAAAATAAATTTTGGTGGCGACTCCATTCAATTCGAGGAAAACTCGAAATTTTAGGCTGCAACAAGACTCATTCAATTCTACTTCCCTAAATCCCTAGATGTGTCAGACTCTCCCTATATATGATCACAAAATAATTCTCACTAAAAAATCTACAACTTCTATTTCATACTTATTTGATCATCATAACTAAATAAGTTTCACTTTGAATTCACAATATTCATCATAATTTACATAATTATATATGTATATCAATCATTCACAATAAAATTAAAATATATGATTTACACTATTCACAATACACAGTCCAATCTTATCAATCATATAATAAGAAATCAAACATGTGGTTCGTTTAAGTAATATCACAATTTCAATCAAGTAAACAAGAGTACTCAAGTACATATCATTCATACAATAACAATCAGCATACAGTTTCCTAAAATCAAACAACATGCAATCTTGATATAAATAAATTTACAACAATTCTATAGGTTACTAAATTATATTTTAGTCATCACTATTACCATTCATATATAATTAATTAATTAATTAATTATTACTCAATAAGGTTCGACGTATATAGTAAGTCCCATATGAATATCTGAGAATTACGGTATTCCCGTTCATCCTACGTTATTTTATACTCATAAAATCGAATCTTCTCTCACTCCTTACCTCAAATGAAGCTTTCACTAGACATAATAATCTCAACAATCACAACGAATCGAAACAACTTAACAGGTTCACATCTTCTTCTATGTCCACCCGACAACCAATAACCAATAAAAGTTAAATAAATATACAAGAACAAAACCATATAAATCAATTATTAATGATTTGTCATATACAATCTAAAACATACTTTATACGATATATATATATATATATATATATATATATATTAAATACACCTATATAAATCAATAATAATTTTAACACTTTAGCTTAAAAAAAATTAATAACAATATAGCCTAAATAGAGTTAGAACTTTAAAGCACAATTTTATATTTTCATATTTAAATAATTAGGATAGTATAAATTAAACATAAATAAGTGTATTATGATTAAAATAGAATTAACCTTATCAAACAAATAAAACCATTAGTTATAAAATTGAATCATAGTTTATTTATAAATATAAAATTGAATTTTAAATTTAATTAGAAAACATTTTTAATTTTGTTTTTAACAGATTTTTATTTTATATAAATAATATACAATCATATCTATTTATCTAAAGTAGCGATGTAAATATATAGAACAATTGTATTAGTCAAACAAGATGAATTGCTTTTATTAATTAAACTAAAACTTGTGAGATAAAACAAAATTTGTGAAATCAAAAACAAATATTAAACACGAAATTTTACGGACAGAATTTGAAATCATATATGACCCTTGAATGGGTTAATCATAGTTAGGTGATTACCCTATTTTCAAAAATCTTTTAAAAATCGATTATGTTATCAAAACGGAGGAACGTGATGTTACTCTTTCTAACCCCTTTAAAACAATAAATCTTCTTTCTTCAAAAACGCTCAAAAAACACGCTGACAGGAACTATAATTTCATACATATAGGTCTTGTTCAAGTTGGTATAAAACTTCTAACACGGGAAGGATTAAACACTTCAACCCTATGCTTCCTACGGGATGCAAGGTTCTTAAACTTCCAAGATTCAATTATAAGTACAGTTGAATCTAGTCTATGTCAAGGACCAATTTGGTTTGGATGTTATCCAACTCTTTCTTTATCTTTAAAAGATCCAAACATTGCAAATTCTCTCATGTTACAAATCAAAACTCATAATTACAAAATGATAGAACGATCTATTCCTGTAGCTATTATTTACAGAATTCATTACAAAGCAATATTTTCAGCCTTTACGGCAACAAGAAAATTTGAAAACAAAAAAGGCGAAACGCTATTTTTACAAACAGATTTGACTAAGGCAAACACTGTTATTCCAAGAACCATCATCTGGAAAGATATTGATCTTCCTGAAGAATGGATTCTAGAAGGAGCTGTTAAATCACAGTCTCTCCAATAGTCAAAACCAAAAAACAATCTTAAAGAAGTCATACAATACAATGATGGTAGGATAAAACTAAATTTTTCAAGAACTTCTAGTGTCAGATATTCTGATGCTAGTTCCTCCAGACCACCTCCAATCATTCAATTACCTCAAAAATTAGAAAACTTTACAAAACCGCGTTTTTCATGTTCCAGCATATCAAGTGCTTCCTTTCAGAATGTTGACTAATCCACAAATATACCCCATCAAATTTACACAGCACCTCAAAACACTAATGAGGAGCAACAAAACATTTCTCCACCAACTTCGCCATCTTTTTCTGCTATAACTGAAAATGTTGTAAATGAACTTAATGTTATAGAAAAAGAATTTGAGGTTGATAAAACTATTCTCCATAACGATTTTTATGCTTCCAAAAATATAGAAAAAAAAACTTGGTTCTTCAAAAACTTTCTGAAACTAAGACAAGATATTTAGAATGAATTTTACAAGTTCATTTTACAAAACAAGACCTATATTCTATTATTTGAATGGTTTGAAATTTATGCAAAACAAAACCAAATTTCTTACCTTTTCAAACAAAACCTAGGTTCTGTTAATCCCATAACAACCAGAAACAAAACCCCATAATGGGATTTAACAACTGGACAAAAAATTAAGTCTAAGCACCCTCCTTTAAGACAAATCATAATAACACATCCAGAAAAACCAGTAGAAGCTGCCCCTTTCAAAATCCCAAGTGATAGTTCTGAAAAAGATATTCAAAATATCCTTCAACTAAATAATTTTACAAATGTCCATTTTAGTACAATAGGAAAACAATTAACTAAGATAGAAGAAAATCAACAAAATCCAACTGTCTCTCAGATTGAGACAACTGATCCAAAACTAAAAAACCCAGTTTTTAAACCATTCCAAATCTCAAAAACAAGCCAAAAACTGTTTAGGGAAGGCAGATCAGAATTCACCCAAGCCTTACATGGTAGCTAAAGATACCTTTGACAAAACAGTTACGACTTTAGACCAAGTTTCTAAAACCGAACAAGAACCACAAAACATGTGTAAATTCAATATCTTAGGTATTGAAAATAGACCTAATGTCCTCTCTCAATCCAAATTCAATGTCAATACTGTCTACGAATGAAACATAGATGGTATGTCCGAATATAATATCTTAGGTCTCCTCCAACAAATGACAATGACATCGAATGCCTACAAAACCCAAGCCAACACACCCGACATAGCCATAGCTGAACTCCTAATAGCTGAATTCTCAGGCCAACTCAAAGGATGGTGGCATTACCATCTCACGCCCCTTCAACACTTAGAAATTTTAAACACAATCCAAACCACATAGGAAGAAATTCCCATCCCCGACGAAATAGGAAACCCTAATACACATAATTAGCTTGCACTTCATATGTGATCCATCACACTTAAAAGATAAAAATGCAGAACTCCTATCCAACCTTAGATGTAAATAGCTTTCTGAATTCCAATATTACCAAAACACTTTCCTAACCAGAGTTATGCTAAGGGAAGACTCAAACCAACCATTCTGGAACGAGAAATTCCTTGCAGGACTCCCAACCCTTTTAGGAGAAAAGGTTAGAAACAAAATCAAAAAAATTTATGGGGCAAACCAATTCCCATATAACCATTTAACTTATGGGGAGTTGGTTAGCTTCACTCAAAAGGAAGGTTTAAAAATCTGTCAAGATTTGAAACTCCAAAAACATCTAAAATGGGAAATGAAAAGAACTAGACAAGAACTAGGATCCTTTTGTAAACAATTTGAAATACCCATGACTAATATTTCAAAAGACTGTGAAGGTTCTTGTTCGAAACCAAATAGAAAACCTCACAAAAAGTCTTTCACCAAACCAGGAAGACTAGAATTCTATAAGAAAATCTAGACCCCAAAATTCTTAAAACCAAAGAAAACCTAATTTTTACAAGAAAAAACCTTTTCAAAAGAAGTTCGAACCTCATACTCCAAACAAATAACTTGTTATAAGTGTAGCCAAACAGGACACATTTCAAGATATTGCAAGAGAAATAAAAAACTCCATGAATTAAAAATCGATGAACAAATAATTCAACAAATAGAGGCAATACTTTTAGAAACCTCTGAAGAAGAAACTGTCACAGACTCTGAAATGGGTTCATCAGAAAATGATAAATCTTTACAGTTTGACGAACTAGGAGCCTCCGACTCTCTTAGCAATTCAGAAGCAAGTACAAAATCCATTAATGTTTTAACAAAGGATCAAGAACTAATTCTTGATATTATAAAACAGGTTGAAGATGCAAAACTTCAAAAAAGAAATAATAGGAAAACTGTTAAATACTTTTGAATCAAAACAAGGTCAACCTTCTACATCCTCATTAAAACTACTTCCTAAGACCACTTATGACCTAACAAATATCTTAGGAAAAAGAACAAAGTCACAAGCCCATGTCACAATTCAATCTCTTCAAGAAGTGATTAAAATCGTAAAACAAGAGTTAAAAACTCTTAAACAAAAACAAGAAATTGATTCAAACATTCTTCAAAATCTTCTTTCCCAGATACAAAATCAAACTTCTTCTGACCAAGAACAGGATGAAGAAGAAAGAGAAAATGAAGAATATTCTAACAAAATTGAAAACTTAGAAGAAATCCCAGAGGATTTCTTGTTTGTTTTAAGAACAATAACAACAAGAAAATATTTAATTAAAATTAATTTAGTTTTTTCTGAAGATTTCAAATTTGAAACAATTTCACTTTTTGATACTAGAGCAGATTTAAATTGCTTAAAAAGTAGCATTGAACCAAATAGATTTCTACAAAAATCTAATGAAAAACTTGTTGCGGCTACTAACTCCAACATGATTATAAAAAGTAAAACTGAAGCTTCCATTAAAAATGGTAATGTTTAAATCAAAACTCCTTTTGTTTTATTAGAAAATATTACTCATACTGTCATTTTAGGGACTCCTTTCATTAACATGATAACTCCCTACTCAGTCAAAAGAAGCCAAAATCAATTTCCCTTTTATTGAAAAACCCATAACAAAGAATTTAAATCTTTTAAAAGCTTGTTCTGTTTACAAATCTAAATTAAATTGTTTAATTCAAGGAAAAGAAAAACATTTATATTTCTTAAAACAAGATGTTTCTTTTCTCAAAATTGAATAACAATTACAAAATAATTTCGTAAAACAAAAAATTTCAAATCTCCAAAAGAGAATTGAAAATGAAATCTGTTCAGAATTACCAAATGCTTTTTGGAATAGAAAACAACATATGGTAGACCTGCCATATAAGAATGACTTTTCCGATAAACAAATCCCAACAAAAGCTAGGCCTATTCAAATGAATTACGAACTTGAAACACATTGCAAAGCAGAAATCCAAGACCTAGAACAAAAAGGTCTAATTACAAAATCTAGGTAACCTTGGAGTTGTGCAGCCTTCTATGAGAATAAAAATTCTGAAATAGAAAGAGGTACATCGAGGTTTGTCATAAACTACAAACCTTTAAACAAAGCTTTAAAATGGATTCGTTACCCGATTCCAAACAAAAAAGATCTTTTACAAAAATTACACTCTTCATCTGTATTCTCAAAATTTGACATGAAATTAGGATTTTGGCAAATACAAATTGATCCAAAAGATCGGTATAAAATAGCTTTTACGGTCCCTTTTGGTCAATATGAATGGACGGTAATGCCTTTTGGATTGAAGAATGCTCCTTCAGAATTCCAAGAATTATGAATGAAATTTTTAATCCATTCTCAAAATTCTGCATTGTCTATATTGATGATGTCTTGATATTCTCGGAAACTATTGAACAACATTTCAAACATCTTAGAACATTTTTAATGATTACTAAGAAAAACGGAATGGTTGCTTCAAAATCCAAAGTCTCACTTTTTCAAACAAAAATCTGTTTCCTAGGACATTAATTCTCTCGGGGCACTATTACACCCATTGAGAGATCCCTATCCATCGTAGATAAATTTTCTGACAAAATCCTTGACAAAACACAATTACAAAGATTTTTAGGATCTTTGAATTATGTATTAGACTTTTGTCCTAACATTAATAAGATAGCAAAACCCCTTCACGATAGATTAAAGAAAAAACCTGTCGCATAGACTGAAGAACACACAAAAATAGTTCAAATAATCAAAAAAACAAGTTAAAGAAATACCTTGCTTGCATTTAGCTAACCCATCAGCCCAAAAAATTGTTGAGACAGATGCATCTGACATAGGATATGGGGGTATCCTTAAGCAAAAAACAAATAACAAAGAATGCATTGTATAGTTTACATCTGCACATTGGAATGATTGTCAAATGAATTACTCTACCATTAAAAAAGAAATTCTTTCAATTGTCATGTGCATTACAAAATTTCAAAGCGATTTACTCAACCAAAAAATTTTACTTCGAATTGATTGCAAATCTGCAAAAGAAGTTTTACAAAAAGATGTTCAAAACATTGCATCAAAAAAAAATTTTGCCAGATGGCAAGCAATCCTTAGCATTTTATATTTTGAAATTGAATTTATAAAAGGAGATCAATACTCAATTCCAGATTTTCTAACCAGAGAATTTCTCCAAAACAGGACTTGAGTGATGCCCAGAAAATCTAAAAGAATCGAGGTCTAGAAGGACCAACCTCAAGAAACCCCAAAACCAATTCGGTCTTGGATAGAAGTTGTCAAAGAAAATGAAGGACAAAACCAATTTCAAAAATGGCTTGCCAGCCAAGGAATAGTTAGTCTGGACAATTTCCAGGAAATAAAAGACTCAATTGAAGAAAACCTTCAACTCCAAAAAATTGCAAAACTCCATAACCTCCAATAGGAGATTGAATCCCTCAAAATTCAATTGCCTTCGTTTACGGGGCAGGAGAGAGGAGAATCTTCAAAAACCCATTCTCAGAAAATTATTTCAAAACCTTTATAGGAGGAACCATCTTGTAAAATAATTTCAAAACTCTCTCAAGGAGAAACCTCAAAAATTATTTTAAATGATTCTGAAAATACTTTGTTCAGACAAATATACGAATATTTTGTCAAAACAAATTATCAAAACATTTGGACAATTGATGATCATTTCTATAATAGAAATCCTCAATCCGTCATCTCAAAGATTTTCCCAGAAGGCTGGTTTTTCAAACCATATGATTTATCAAAATCACAGCCTTACTATAAATCTATTCTTGAATGTACAGGATCTATAACAATTCAAGACAACCCAAAAAAAGGCCCATTAGCCTATTCAACTGCAAAAATCCACTAAATCATCCCACCATCAGAATGGGGATCAAACCTATACACACCAAAACAGTTCCCACTCGATTTCAAAAATACAATAAACCATTGTAGGACTTTTAATTACTGGGATTATCAGCAAGCCTGGTACAACACTTTTCTCATTCAAAACCAAAAATTTAGCCATACTTGGCTATTTTTCTTTAACCTTACTATGGAACCTTCGAAAATTCCTTAATGGTTTGCTCATTGGTGGAAATTCTTTGGCTCCATTCCAGATATCTTAAAAACATAAGTCCAAGAAAGCTTCCAATTATACAAAACCAATTACAAACCCACATACAGAGATTACATTTTTCACCCTCTAATGCTATTCTCTACAAAATTCTTTCTACCAAGGGTATTAGTCTGGTATTGACATTAACCAAAAAGAGACCCAAACAATCCTCGTCAGAAGATTTAAAGTCAGATGGTGGACAAAATTTTCTATTCCACAAAGTCTCAAAAAACAAGTTGTATCGACGTGGCTCCAAAGGCAAGGAATGAAGAAACCAGACCAAATAGCAACTAAATTCTTGGCCCAAAAATCTTTTGCCCAAACACAGCTAGCAGCGGCAAAATCTGAGAAGGAATATTTTAAAATCATGGCCCAACTCCTCAAAAGTAAGGCCCAATCATCAACACATTCCTCAGATAGTGCTTCAAAAGACACCGTTAATATGGAATACGAAAATGAAGACGACTGTTTCGGCATCTTACCCATAAAATAAATCAAATGGCCCAATACTATTGGCCTATAAAGAAAAGATTTGTATATCATGTAATGGCCATAGCCCAAATTTCATTTCGAATCCATGTAAAAATAGTCTAGAATATCATTAACGGGCCTGGCCCAAAATTAATTCCAGACATAAGAAAAAAAAAACAAAAAAAAATTTGAAAAGCATAACGCAAATATTTTCTTTCTGAAAAGCAAAACGCAAAAAGAAAAAGTTGTTTGGCACTTGTCTGCCATCTACACCAACAAACAAACGTGGCACTGAAAGTGAGAAGAATCTCATTATTTCCTCCACCTCATAATGCAGCACGAGCGGAAACCTTTTCCTATATAAGGAAAACTCTTCTTCAAGCTCAAGGCAGAGTGGAATACAACGAGTAAATATCTGTTAGAAATCTTGAGAGTTTCCTAAGTGTTTCCTACATTTTCGTAATCTTGTATTTTCTTTTTTCCGTTTTCCAAAACCAAGTTCTCATTGTAAGTATTTGTTTGGTATGCGTTAATTATATTCCACTTTTATTTGCATTAAATCCGTATTTATGTTGTGCAAAATAAGTATGATATGCACTTGCAGCTAATTGTTGATCTTGTGCATCAGAAAGTGTTTTTAAGTATATTATGAACTTCTACTTTTTCTTTCTTATTTTTCAATTTGTATTTTGTAAAACAACCGATTTAGATTTTTTCCTAGACGATTTTCCATGTTTTAACTTTCATGGTTTATGGGTTTGGTTTTGTTAATATGACCCTCTGACGTTTATGATCAGAGCCTTGAATGGGTAATCACCTATTTATTTCAAACAGTCCTACAAATATATATATATATATATATATATATATATATATATATATATATTAAATTTGTTCAATTAAACGGAGTTAAAAGATGCAACTTTCATAAACAAAAACTCTCACCGACGTGTCAGAGCATCGATAGGGTAGGTTTTGACGTCGATTATGTTAAATTACGCGAATGAGTAGTGTTTTATGAATATAACAAGAGGAATTCAAAATCGATTTATGTTTTCCTAAATCGATGACCATGGTGGCTGGAAAATATCAAAACAATTTGCTCCAAGGGAGAAAAGTGGTCATTACCAGGAAAAACGCCACCAAAATTGGTAAAGTTGAGGCCATAATCGTATCCCACGGTTAATTAAGTGTGAGCAGCCAAGATATTGTGCCATGTGGTGCCTCTTTGAGAAAGAACTAAAAAAGGAAAAAAGAGATAGAGACACTTAATTTTGGTTCCGCTGATAAGAGGTCAGGAAATGTCACGAAAAGATGAGGACAACTCTCAAGTACAATATGATTTCCAGTATGTTTAAGAAAGAATCAAAATTAGGAGATGATAATAAAATAAAAAATATAGGATAACTTGGTTATGGTGTGTACAAGCCAAATTGAATAATAACTTGGTTATGGTCGTGTATGTGTGGTGGCTGCGCTGCTAGCATAGGAAGATAATAAAATAACGGTAAGGTTATTACTTAGGCTATTATTAGATTACAAAATAGTATATCACAAATTCATAATTAACTTACGAATTCAATTTATGAATGGCATCATTATTATTATATTTACTATATAATTAATATAATTACTTTATATCTATATTTACATAAAAATAAATTTAAATTAATATAGTTATTTTATATGTATATTTACATAAAAATAAATTTAAATAATAAAGGTCCAGATATCAACAATACTAATATATGAGAAGTAAGATAATAGCAATCAAAAACTGGTGTATATTATTTTATATATATTTTTTAAATAAAATATATAGATCTAATAACAATTATGAATGATTTTAAGTTAAATTACTATAAAGACAAACAATAATGTAAAAAAAATTATCACACCACAATAAATCCATGTATAAAAAAACATCACTAATTTATAATATCAATAAATTTAAGGTGTTAGAATTCTACCTCTCTTAATAAAATTTCGTCCTCAAAATTTAAGAAAATTATGAACGTGTTTTCATCTAACCTAATATCTCCATGTATTTTTAGAATTTCTAAGATTTAAACTTAGTTCCTATCGAATACAAGAATTATATGTTACCAAAGCTTTTATAATTCTTATCAAGCTTAATATCTTAAGCTAACTAATATTTGATAGACTAACTCACTACACACTTTAAAATGTAATGATAAACTATTTGTTGATAATACTAAAATATAATATTTTAGGATTATTTTATAATCTAAATATAAAAATCTCATTTATCGCTAGTAAACAAGAAGTCACCCATCATATGTTTTTTCTATTGTATGGTACATAAACTCATATTCTTCAACTACTTCGTCTAATTTTTATAACATATCGTACCCGATTATATAAACTCACAATACTATAATTTTACATGGTCAAATAACAGGTTAGTCTAACTCTTACCGAATCGAAACCCCTATATTAATACATCAACTTCATATGGACAATGCTCTAGGCTTTTCATACAACAACTACAAGTACCATTTATCTCAAACTCCATTTACATGTATTGTTTATGTCATTCTAAGTTCGATAATTATATTTTTAAAACTACACATAATCTATTATCCAAGATTTACTATGGTCACTAAAATAAAAGGAAATCAACTAATTAAGGTTAACTCTCAAGGTCTCACGGCTATTTATCTTAAACTTTATCACAAAGCAATGAAAATAAATTAATAAAACTAAAATATGGGGTCAATGTTAATTCCTAATGATAAGGTGACACTGAAGTTAGATACGCATAAACACACAAATATTTTTATGATAATTATATTTCTTGAAATCATGAAACTATTATGAGTCAATTAATTATTAGAAAAAGTAAAATTATTTTATCACATAAATTGTGAATTATTTGGAAATTCATATATTCATTTAAATATAATATGTAGAAATAAAATTGCTTTACATGATAAATTAATATGGTAAAATGAAATAGCTAAGTATGTATGTTACATTTAATAGTTTCAATTAGGAGAAAATAAGGTAGCTACTCTATATAATTCATAGATAATAAGAGAGAACATATAAGTTTATAAAGAATTAATTTACTAGATATAGAATAAAAATATTTTTAAAGTGTCTATTCTAAAATAAACATCAGCTCCCTCTCTCATTTTTTTTTTCTTCACAATTATACATATACGAACAATATTGAAATTTAACTTTATCTCAAAAATCTGATTAAGGTCAAGTTGCACTATTAACACATTAATTTAAATAAATAAAAAATATAGAATAAATTATTAAATAAATAAAATATATACTATGAGTAATACAAGTATAAAGTATCAAAAATAAATATCGATCCATTAAATAAACTTCGTCTCCGAAATTTATGTCCATCCCGAGCATCATAACTATTTAATCTTTTTTTTTCAACTCTCTTAATATATAATTTGAGATTTACAAGAATCCTAATTTAAGTTTTTGTGTCCTATTCAATATAACCAAATACCTTTACAATTTTTAGGAAAGTCTAATACACAAATCAAGAAAATAAAATGCAAGTCTACCTGAAATAGAATGATAATTAATATTAAATTTAACCTTTTTTTTCGTCGATCAACAATACTAAATATAATATTCTTAGGTACCACTTTCTTACAAGCTAAGAATCAAGTTCATGCTTTCTTCAAATAAAGAAATTTTCTAAACAATATGATTGATATATATTAGTTTGAGGTCCTAAGAATCAAACACTATGACATTCCCTCTTTATGTTTCTTTGTTTAACTCGCAATTATGTCTCACATAATTTCATATACCTATAATAGAATAGTCGCAACTCCACTAGTTCATACTATTATCGTTAGTATGGTTTTTATGTTGGACTCAACAAGTACCATACTCATAACCCTTTAAAGTAAAAGTTATTAGTTCATGTTCCTTCAATTAATCTTAAGTCTCACACTTCTTATTCACAACAAGTTTGACTACTTATCAAAATAACTCAACATATTTATATTTTTTTTTTTTTAAAAAAAAAAACTTAACTTTAATATCTTCGTAGGAGTTTTAACTCAAAGTCAACAAATCAAGACATTCAAAACAATGAACCTCTCCATGTAACAGTTAATACTCTTACAAATTCATAAACATGAGGAAAATATAGATAGTGTTAGACATACAAAATATAGCTACTTTAACAAAAAAAATTAAAACAAGGAAAGCTTGACTACCAATGACTTCAACATTTCTTGTCCCAACACCATTGTTGCACCAATCAAAGGTCTCAACCAATCTACAAATGGTTAGTCTACAGTTAAACATAATAACCATGGAGGCAAAAACAATCCAAACGAAATACCTAATAATACGTTTGCACAACAAAAAGCTCTCATAGAACAAAGTCACTAAATAGTAATAGTAAAAAAACAAAACAAATAAACAATTAATAGAGTAAGCATGTTAGCACAATGAACATATAAACCACGGTCTGATTGGACAAACTTGCTCTGATACCACTAATGTGACACTCTAAATTCCAAATTAATATTTTTGAATTTTGACACGGAGTAACGAAATCAACTTTCGAATCTTTTTACAAGGTAAAGAGTATCACGTAATCACTTAGCATGTCACGTTAATTCAAAAATATCCATTAAATTTAACAGGTCGAAGTCATAATATTAGACATTAAAATTCCTTTGAAATCTATGTAAATAAGTTTAGTAATAAATGTCAATATAGTCCCAACCCGGTGTCACTATCAGAGCAGAAATTCCAAAAATAATAAGATATTAATGAAAGACATATAATAGAAGTCTTCAAGATAAGATGACTTCCAACACTCTGAGAGTATTAGTCATCCCTGCAACTTCCAACTTGTATGCGTTCATCGCAATGCCAAACACAAACAATGAAGGGTGGTTTCGAAATTATGTAACAACATAAGATAAACCAGGAGAACACGCAAGCAATCAAATTATCACAACATAAGAAACATTCAAGTGTATAATATCGACGATGAATTGAATTCAATCACACTAAAACATTCATAAGGATGAAATGTTATGCAAGTCTTATAATCCACACTTCTTCATCATTTAGTACCATTTAATCCAAAGTACTTGATTAGGAGACCTGATATTATGTTACTACAAAAGTGCACAAACAATTCATGAATGGCCAAGTCCTCAAAGATCACCTTAACTCAATTTGAGACACATATACGCGATGGTCTAGATACTCTTGTGTTGCACGGTAGCTTCCAGCCTTAGAAATAGTCCGCTTATCCACTTAAGAATTCCCCACCAGAGGTACCTCAAAGTTCTATCAGTCTTACCTTAAAGTTTGATTGCAGCCCTCCACGACCAGGCTCAGGCAGTTGTACTTTTTCGAATCACTAGGTTTGTCAGATCCTCCCTATATGATGAAAAAATAATCCTCACTCCAAAATCTACAACACTTATCTCATACTTACTCGATCATCATAACTCAATAAGTTTGAGTTTGAATTCACAATACTCTTCAAAATTTACATCATTATATATTTATATCTGTTGATCACAATAAAATCCAAATATTTGGATTACAATATTCACAATGCCCATTCCAGCCTTATTAATCACATAATAAGAAATCAAACATGTGGTACACTCAAGTAATAACGATATAGTCTAAATAGAGTCAGAACTTTAAAACACAATTTCATGTTTTCATATTTAAAGTTAGAGCACTAAAATATTAAATAATTAGGATATTATAAATTAAACATAAATAAGTGTATTATGATTAAAATGGAATTAACCTTGTCAAACAAATAATATCATTTGATATAAAACTGAAGCAAATTTGTTTATAAATATAAAACTAAATTTTGAATTTAATTGAAAAACATTTTTACTTTTGTTTTTAATAGAATTTGATTTTTAATAAATATAATACAATCATATCTATTTATCTAAAGTAGATATGTAAATATATGGAACAATTGTATTAGATAAGATGAATTTCTTTTATTAATCGAACTAAAACTTTTGAGATAAAACAAAATTTGTCAAATAAAAAACAAATATTAAGCACAAAATTTTACGGACAAGATTTGTAGTTTTATATATATATATTAAACGAAAAGACTTACGATATGTCAGAGTATCGAATAGGTTTCGACCTCAATTTTGTCAAATTACATAATGAGAATTGTTCTCCAAAGATAACAACAAGATGAATTCAAATTCGATTTATGTTTTCCCCAACTAATGACTATGGTGGCTGGAAAATATCAAAATAGTTTGCTCCAAGGGGGAAAAGTGGTCGTTTTCGGGAAAAAGGCACCACAATTGGTAAAGTTGAGGCCATAATCATATTCTACGGTTGATTAAGTGTGAGTAGCCAAGATGTTGTGCCCCGTGGTGGTTCTTTGAGAAAGAACTTAAAACGAAAAAAGAGATAGAGACACTTAATTTTGGTTCCGCTAATAAGAATCCAAGAAATGACACTGAAAAAGGAGGACAACTCTAGACTACAATATGACTAATAAGCGGTTGTCTATGTGTGGTGGTTGCGCTGCTAGCATAGGAAGATGATAAATTAAGGGTTAGGTTAATATTTAGGCTATTATTAAGCTACAAAATAGTATATCACGAATTTAGAATTAATTTATGTACATTAATTCCGTTTACGAAGAATTCATTCAATTTATGAATGGCATCATCATTATTATATTTTATATATAATTAATATTGTTATTTTATATTTATACTGACATAAAAATAAATTTAAGTAATAAAGGTCTAAATAACAACAATACTAAAATATGAGGCTTAAGATAATAACAATGGTAGATATTATTTTATATATTATGTTTTAAAATAAAATAAATACAAAGAAAGACAATCATGTAAAAAAAATGATCACACCACAATAAACAGATGTGTCAACAATATCACTGATGTATAACAACAATAAATTTAGGGTGTTACAAATTAAATCGTTAAGGTCATCTTCTCGTAAATACTAAAATATTTATAAGATGACTTTTTTGAGAATAAAGAATGTAATTTTTTGTTAAGAATAGGTCGTACAGGGACTAAAAGTTTATTTAACCAATGATTGAATGTATAAAAAAAATTTATAAGAATAATATATATAAATTAAATTCTTATAAATTTTCTTTCCATGAAAAAGATTTATTCTATTAATAAATCTCCCTATTTGTATCTAATTAGTGACTACTAGTATTTGTCTATAAAACATCATTTGTGTAAATAAAAGTTAATTGATTCATCGATAAATGCATGGTATATGAAAAGAACTTATCGCTTTTTTATAAGGAAAAGAAAAACTAATCAAATTAGCAGCTGCGAGTGCATTATTCATTTATAATTTTACTTTGGTTGCTTGTTCTATTTTATATAGTAAAATTAATGTTTACAATGTCAAACTTGTATATGGGAGTCATAGTAGCAGTGCATTAACAAAAAATTTGCGGTGTTAAATTTTTAAAATTTTAATTGATAAATTAAATATAATATTTTATTTATATTAAAATTTTAATTTGTAAATTTATAATACAAACATGCAAAATTTGTTAACACAATTGCAGAAGAATAGAGAATTAGATCGAGAAGTTGTACAAATTTAAAATAGATAGAGCTATAAGTACCACATATCAATTAATTCGTTATTTTGAAGAGAAAAAAATATGAACGCCAATTTAGATAAACTTTTACTATTTTTGTTATAATTTTCTAACTAAACCGATGAAGAACATGTTGATTAGGTTCGATTTAATTGAGTTGATATTTTAAAAAATTAAAACATTTATTTTATAAAATTCAATTTTTTCAAAAGTTAGACTTTTTATACTATTAAAATAATTTCATAAATATTTTTTATAACACAAGTACATAAATTACAATGATAAAATAATACATAAATGAATAAAAATAATAATTAAATAAAATATTTTTTTTAAGATAACACTGATATAGTGTGAAATAAAATATAGGTTAAATAATCGTTGTGGTCGTTTAACTTAATTTTTTATAATTTTTAGTAATTTATCTTGTTTTTTTCGATTTGGTATTTTATTTTAATTTTAAGTGACAATTTGATCTTTTATTTTTCAAAATGTCAACTATAT
>JBBPBS010000629.1:1414566-1427445 GCA_037974835.1 Cicer judaicum | reverse complement strand
TGTTTTGATTAATTTCCTAACAATTGAAAATGTTACATCTTGAATCATTTTACATTATTTCAATTTTATAGAATTTCTTATTTAGATAGTTTTATATAATTTGTTAATTTGTAATTATTGAATAATTTGAAATATAAATTGCTATAGAGGTTGCAATTAATGTTTAAATAATTAAAAAAAATCAATTCATTAATTTGATGTTATAAAAGTTTAAAATATCTATTTATTACATTTATTCAAAAAATTTAAAAAATTATGTAATTTTGTAATACATTTTATTAAGTTTTTAATAGTTACTTTTTATATTATAATTATTTCGAAACTATCAAGTAACATTAAATTTTTTCTTCGAAAAAAAAAAATCTAAAGTGGCATTGGAAAACAAAAGTGACAATACTTTTGAAACAAATATTTTTCCTAAATATAATAATTATTTTGGGATAGAGGGAGTATATTGATTTTAAATTTAGATATGATTATCTCAATTTTTTTAAGTTGATTGAATTAATATATTTATTTTAAATTTATAATTTGATTCTATTGATATTTGTACATTTTATGAAAATTAAAATATTATATAAAATATGGATGTTTTATCACAAAACCGTAAGTCACTTGAATGTTTATTTTAATGAGAGGTTATCAATTGGATCAGACCATAGAACATGTAAATAATTAATTGTGTTCTTGTATCCCATGGCTTATGTTCTTGTATCCCATGCCGAAATTCAAAAGTTAGGTCATCATATTGCAAACAAAATTACTCCTTTGTTACTGTTAACAATGAAAAGAGGAAGAAGAGAGACAACCAAGAGACAACTACTTTAGGGTTTCATAACATAGAATGAACCAAACTTGAGTTAATAGGGTTACAATGAGTATATATACAAAATAATAGAAATGTCTAAAATACCCTTATTACTAATATATAATAATATTATCTAACATCTCCCCTCAAACTCACGATGCATTAACATGGAGCATCGAGAGTTTGTCAACTAAAAAACGAAAACGTTTGATGGAATGCATCTTTGTGAACAAATCAGCAATCTGTAAAGAAGAAGAGACAAACGGTAGAGTAATGGTTCCATGCTGAAGATGATGACGAGTAAGATGACAATCAATCTCTATGTGTTTGGTGCGTTCATGAAAGACCGAGTTGTGAGCAATTTGAATAGCACTCTTGTTATCGCAGTGCATCGGAGTTGGCTCAGAAAGAGAGATACCCATATCAGATAAAAGCCAACACAACCAAATTATTTCAGCGGTAGTAGATGCCATAGCACGATACTCAGCTTCTGTAGAGGAACGAGAGACAATGTCCTGTTTCTTACTCTTCCAAGAAATAAGAGAGTCTCCAAGAAAGATACAAAATCTTGTGGTAGATTTACGATCTGTGGTGTCACCAGCCCAATCAGCATCAGAATAAGCTCGTAACTCTAATGAGGATGATGATGGAAAGAGAAGGCTTTGAAATTGAGTTCCTCGAAGATAACGAAGAATCCGAAGAACTGTTGCCC
Organism: Cicer judaicum; assembly: GCA_037974835.1. Classification (NCBI taxonomy): domain Eukaryota; kingdom Viridiplantae; phylum Streptophyta; class Magnoliopsida; order Fabales; family Fabaceae; genus Cicer; species Cicer judaicum. The sequence continues at coordinate 1,425,925 of JBBPBS010000629.1, read as the reverse complement.
AATGTACTGTAGTGGGAGAGACAACAAACTGACTAACAACATGAACAGCATAAGCAATGTCAGGTCTGGTAATTGTAAGATACACTAAGCTGCCAACCAAAGTACGATACAAAGTGGAATCTGGTAAAGGAACATCATCTGATGGAGCATATTTCACATTCAACTCAAGAGGGGTATCTGTTGCTCTAGTATCAGAAAGATGAGCTTGGTCAAGAATGTTGGCAATGTACTTGGATTGAGACAGAAGGTAGCCTCTAGGAGAGTAGGCAACTTCAATCCCCAAGAAATAGCGAAGAGTTCCCAAGTCCTTCATCTCAAATTGTTTGGCTAACTGCAATTTCAACTCATTGATTCCACTAACATCATCACCTATAATAATCATATCATCAACATATAGAGAAAGTATAATGCGACCATAAGTGGTAGACCTTATAAACAATGCAGAATCATGTTCACTAGAGCGAAAACCAAGAGAAGTGATCACATTAGAGAATTTCTCAAACCAAGCTCGAGGAGCCTGTTTAAGACCATATAGAGCCTTTTTTAACTTACATACTTCCCCTTGATTATGAGAAACTCCTTGTGGAGGGACCATATATACTTCTTCATGAAGCTCACCATTTAAAAAAGCATTTTTGACATCCATTTGGGAAATATGCCATTGACGAATAGATGCAATTGCAATAAGAGTACGAATAGTGGTCATCTTGGCTACAGGAGCAAAAGTTTCTTCATAATCCATACCATATTGTTGAGAGAAACCCTTAGCAACAAGACGTGCTTTGTAGCGCTCAACTGACCCATCAGACTTAGTTTTGATCTTGTATACCCAACGAGACCCAATAGCACGTTTTCCAAGAGGAAGAGGTACTAATTCCCAAGTGTTGGTTTTGTGCAATGCAGATAGTTCTTCTGCCATAGCCTGCTGCCAAAGAGGATCCAGAACAGCCTCTTTATAGGAAGAGGGCTCATACAAACTGTGAATAGCGGTTAAGAAAGAAGCAAACGAGGCTGAGTAAGTGGAATACACAAAATCAGGTAATTGAGTGGACTTACGTTGACGAGAAGGGTAACGAGGAGGATCAACAATCGCAGTAGGTGGTTGGGCAGCCGGGGGGACAAGAGGGATGTTATCATGTGGAGTAGAAGTATTTGTCCTGCAATTCTCAATATTATAATCGCTAGAAGCGTTATCATTATAACCAAATGGATCAATATGGGTTAGTTCAGAACTCTTAGTAATTTGAGAATCAGAGGAAACAGAGTAAAAAGGGATATGCTCAAGAAAAACAACATTACGAGATACATAAAGTTTTATTGCATGAGGATCATAACAACGATAACCCTTTTGACCATCCCCATAACCAAGAAAAACACACATGGCTGAACGAGAAGATAACTTACTGCGCTCTACTTGAGGGCGAAGAACAAAACAAGTAGAACCAAAAACTTTCAAAGAATGATAATCAGGGGTAGAAGCATACAATTTTTCAAAAGGAGACAAACCTGATATAATAGAGGATGGAATTCTATTAATAGCATGAACAGCAGTAAGAACTGCTTCTCCCCAAAACTCACAAGGAACTAAAGCGGACAACAAAAGGGAACGAGCAGTCTCTATAATATGACGGTGTTTTCTTTCAGCAACTCTATTTTGTTGAGGAGTATCAGTACAAGATGTTTGGTGGAGAGTGCCATCATAAGCAAGTAATTCAGAAAATTTATTAGAGGTATATTCACCACCTAAATCACAACGAAAGCACTTTATAACAGAGTTATGTTGAGTTTTGACCATTGCACGAAACATATGATAAATGTCAAAAAATTTAGACCGATTTTTCATAAGATAAATCCAACAATAACGAGTGTAATCATCAATAAACGAAACATAATACCTAGATCCACCTTTGGTGAGAACCGGTGATGGACCCCAAACATCAGAGTGGACTAAATCAAAAGGCGCATATGAAATAGAAACACTTTTACTAAACGGTAAAGCTGAAAATTTTGCAAGTTTACAACCACAACAATCTGAGATATCACAGGTTTGTAACTTTCCTAAGGCTCCAGTAGAAGCCAAATATTTTAATCTAGAAGCAGAAACATGTCCAAGGCGAGAATGCCATAAATAAAAACTAGAAGATAAAGAATTCAAGCGAAAACTAGATAATAAGTCAGCAGTAGTTGTTGAGGCTGCAGTATCTGGGAGTCGTAGGTCATCCAAAACATAAAGTCCCCCCTGTCTATGGCCTGTCCCAATCAGCCTCCCGGAATGTGGATCCTGCACACAACAAGAAGTGGAAGAAAATATAACCGAATAATCGAAATCACATATTTGACTAACAGAAGCAAGACTCAAAGTAAGATTAGGAATATAATAAACATCAGAAATAGAAAGGTTAGGTGTGGAGACAGAACCAATGCCTGCTAGTGGCATAGGAGTGCCATCAGCAGTCACAACTGATACAGACGAGGCAGGTTTCATATACACAAAAGATTTACCATCGTATGTCATATGATGAGATGCTCCAGAATCAAGAATCCATATGGAAGGAGATATATCTGACATACCAGAGGAGTTCAAACCTTTAGAAGAGGTGGCAGACATTGCATGTGATTGAGTGGCAAGAAGTTTTTGAAGTTGTTCTGCAATATCAGATATTTGGGAAGCAGTCTCAGATGAGTATACAGAACCAGAACTAGAGCCAATGGTAGAAGGAGTAGAAGCAACAACATTGGACGATGGTCCCCTAAAATTCTTTTTATGTGTTCTCCCTAATTTCGGACAATGTGCTTTCCAATGACCTTTTTCTTTGCAAAATGCACATTCATCATTACCAAGTCCAACCCTCCCTTGAGATTTTCCTTTTTGAACAGGAGCAACAAAAACAGATGGAGGAGTTGAGTGAATTCCCTTATCTGACACACCAGAATGAGTTTGAAGTCTGATTTCTTCTGCCAACAATTCACTAACTACTGATTCAACATTAGGAAGGGGGGATCGATGCAAAATACCCCCACGAAGGCCCTCAAAATCATCACGAAGAGCCATTAGAAACCAAACCAGACGTTGCTCATCTCTTTGATCAATGTATGCTTTGACAACTTTCAACTCAGGTGATTCCATAAGAGCCAATTGATCCCACAGATTAGTCATTGCCGAATAGAATTCCTGAATGGTCGTATTGTTCTGCTTAAGGGCTCTAATATCACTTTCCAACTGATACCGTTTTGCAAAGTTAGACTGAACATACAAACGTTTCAAGTGATCCCAAATCTCTTTAGCAGTATCATATTTTGCTAGTTGCACTCCTATAGACAACTCAACAGAATTATTAATCCAAGTAATAATTTTTGAATTACTAACATTCCATGTTTTCAGATCTTTTGCATATTGAGTTTTATTCTTTTTATCGGTAGGCTTAACAGAAGTTCCATCCACAAAACTCCACATATCTTTTCCAATCAAAAAAATTTTCATCACATAACTCCAATAAGAGTAATTTTGTCCATTGAGGTGAACACTAACAGCTTGAAGAGAATCATCTTTAGCACCAGCCATAACAAATAATGACAGGAAAATACGACAAACACAATCACTGAGACAAAATAAATTAGGGATAACCTGCTGCTGTGCGAGCGCGATTTCTCCCACTCCATACGTCTTTTTCCCGATCCGACCGTTGAAAATGAAGACCTGAATGTTTCGAATCTACTGTCCAAAAATCAGCCCGATCCAACGGTTAACGAATGCGCAATCGATGTTTTTCTAAGACTGATTTAACAAAATCGGGAATAGGATTACTGTTCTCTTTTCTCTTTTGGTGGTTGTCTTTTCTATCAAAATAATCTCTCTCTTCTTTACAATAGATCTCAAAATCAACCAAAGCTCCTTGATACCATGTTAACAATGAAAAGAGGAAGAAGAGAGACAACCAAGAGACAACCACTTTAGGGTTTCATAACATAGAATGAACCAAACTTGAGTTAATAGGGTTACAATGAGTATATATACAAAATAATAAAAATGTCTAAAATACCCTTATTACTAATATATAATAATATTATCTAACAGTTACAACCACATCTCTTAGATATGTTGTTTATTGTGTATAATTTTTTATATTTATATGACAAAATATAGAGTTTGACATCATAGCACAAAATAATATGTATTTTTATGAGTATTCACTAACCCGGACTTGATACAGGTGGATTACCAATTATTATATTTTTTCTAATTATGAAATTTATCTAAAATATCCCATATAATTTATGTAAATTTATTATGTAAATACAAATAATATATTTTTTTCAATAACATTTAACTTTTTAATGTTATCTGAATTATATATTTTTAGTGACTCAATTTGATAATATTATATATATATATATATATATATAAAAGTTATTGACTCTTGTTTGGTGATTTTGTTTTTGTTGAAATAAAAGGGGATTGAATCATAAAACAAAGCTGCGTTCAAGAGGCCTCAAAAAGGGAGGTGCAAGCAATCAATTTTGGATGCTTTGATGGCTGAATGAAATCTTTCATATTTGTGACCAACCAACCATTAAAAGGAGACAAATGACATTCTAGAAATAAGTCAAGGCTTTATGAAGAGAACATAACATTCAAGAATGAATGTTACCTTTGAGACAAGAATAATTCTAGTTTAATGCATTTTTTTTTTCCTTGTAAATAAAATTCCAAGTAGAACTCATCCTCCTATATGTATAAGTAATTAAAAGTAGAAGATTTTTGTTGAAAAAATACTATGTATTTGGGAGATTGTGTCTTTTTTTTAATTTTGGGTTGGACCATCCTTTTTGATCTTATCAAGAAGTCAAGTTTTCTTGTGGACATCATTCCCCTAAGGCTTATCATCCATCTTCTCCATAGAAGCTTGAGTGTGGTGCCTCCCCAATTTCTACCTTTTCCATATTTTTATTTTCTTTTTGGTTATCATTTTTTTGTTACTTGTTATTACATTATTGCATTTTAAAAGTCTTGCAATTTACAATTCTTTACTTTCATCTTATTTAAAATTATATATTGTGGATCGCTATTGAAATGAATCAAGAATGACAAACCAACTATTTGGATAGTCATCACTTTCAAAAATCATGTTTGAAGTTTATGAACGACTTTGTGGATCCCATTAGGTTGGTCCATAGTGAAATGGTTGATTTTATGCTATGGATACTATTGGCCAACCATAATGGCCGACTATTTTTAGCATGCTAAGGGATACGAAGCATGTCATATGTATGAACCTATACAACGGGTACCAATCGAACTACTACATCCAATAATCAAACTTTAGCCCTATAGAGGAAATACTTTGGACCTAATTGAAAAAATATATCCAACCTCTACTAAAAGGCATAAATTCATAATGGCTACTGACTACTTTACCAAATGGTTAGAAGTTCAGTTGATGATAAACGTATGACAAGGTGAAGTAATAAGGTTTATTCAACCACCAAATCATCTATAAGTTTGCATTCCAAATCCTATAACAAACGAGTAAAGCTCAAACTATTCGTGGAAGGTGACTTGGTTTAGAAACTATTTTATTAGATGAGATTAAAGATCCTAACTTTAGAAAATGGTTGCCAAATTGAGAAGGACCCTTTATGGTTAGTAAGATTTTTAATGGATGATCCTATCGGCTCGTAAACATGGTAACCGAAGAAAAGCCTACGATGCTGTGTCTTGAACTGCTTCCTCCACAGGGTCTTCAAGACTTGTTGTGTTTGTTATGAATGCCGATGGAGCTCATAGTTTCGATGGCTTTGGAGCTTTGTTTTTCTAGCATTTTTGGGACATTATTGGTAAGTTTAAGCCTATTTATTGATAACTTATTGCTCATAAGATTAAGGCCAAGCTTTTAACTTTGAAGGCTTCCATATTATCCTTTACTAGAAGGGTGTAGTTGGTGAGAAGTTTTGTTTATTTACAGCTTCATTATCTATGCTTGATCGATTTATCTACTTCAAACTATTGACTAATTGAATAAGAAATTTTATTTGAGTTGGTAATATTAATCGAAGAAAGTTAATCACTATGAACTCTTAATTTTTATTCAATCAAATTATATCTTGATCTCGTATAATAGCTTACAATTTATACATCCATGCTCCAATTAACTCAATATATTCTTATAAATTGAAAAACTTCTAATGATATTTTAAATTTTAACTCAAAAAATCCAAATTTGTCCATGAATAATCAAAATAATTTTTGAAAAATACAACTCACCATAATAAAAATCCCTGGATAATAAAACTTTCATAAGAGTATGTGACTTTTATAACGTCAAATACTAAATTAACTGTGTTTTGTATTTTGATGATTAGATAATTAATTAGAGATTTTGGCTAAATCATTTATCAAAATGAGAACACTCTACATTCTCATGAATTAAAATAATGGTTTATCCAATTAATTAGGTTGCACTAATCCATTGATACATCAATTTGAGACAACCTTCCTTTATACATGATTGTTTGAGACAAAGCAATAGAAAGACAAATTTTTAAAATATATGACATGAATTGATAATTTGTATATCAACATAACCATCTCTTTTAAAAAATGGAGAATCTTTACACTCTTTAAGACATAAAAAAGAATTATAAATGTCTTAAGAGATCCAAAAAACTTTCAATAGAAACATGCTAGGAAATGATGCTATAAAACACAGGAAATAATGAACAATTAATTAATAGTTTCAAGCTTTGGACTACTTTAAAGAAAAGAATAACAGAAATATCATTTACAAATAAAATATTTAATTTGGGCATTTTAGTAATTAGTAATTAATTAACTTCATAAACCCTCCTCTTTTCGTAAATCAAATAGTACTTATACAATTGAACTTGTCTACTATAAATTCTTTCAATCTAAACAATATTTACCCCAAATCAAATATATAACAAGATACAAAATAAAAGAAGTAAGAAATTTTGTGAAATTAAAATGGGGCCTAGTAGTACTTATCAACCAACTCCACCATGAGTGTATCATAAAAAAAAACGAGTTCTCCAATTACTTATCTCTTTGAGTTCTACTACTTCTAGTGATCATGAAGAAAAACCATCCAATATGCATGTGGTGGATATGGATCAACTGAATTTAGAGCCAAAGATTATTGAACCCCACTTATTAGGTTAAGCTAGTCTTATATGTAAATGGATCCTCTACAATAGTTATACTAAACACCCTTAATTGATCACCGGACAACAGCAGTAAAATATTCAAGTTTCTAAGTCATATTGATTAGCAAGCCGTTTCATTATAAAATTCTTCCTCATTAAATTTGTCTTGTTTTGGTTTTAATTTCTTTTAATTAACGTATATAAATATCTTTTTGTAGTTTTCTTATTAAATTTTATATTTTTTGAATAGTCAATGTTAGAGAAATAAATCAATTTTTCATGAATTCTTTTTTTTAAAAAAATTGAAATATATTTTTTCTTTAAATTTCAAAATCTTTTTTTCAAAAGTATATTTAAATTTTTTTCTCCAAAAATAATCAATATTTTTTACATCTATTTTCAAAAAAAGTCTAAAGATAAATTTGAAATAGTATGTCTATGAGTCCCACTCAGCTCACATAATTTTAGAGTTGGACGTTTTTAATTATGAAATTTTTTAGTCTCTCCAATATATAAGTTAAAGTCAATAATTAGTGAATTTATAAAATTGACACTTATACTCCTACTTAAATTTATGTAAGACAATTTTTATAATAAATTGGATCAAACAAGATTCGGTTCCTGGTCCAACCTGTTGAAATAATTGGTTCAGTTTTAGTTTTAATTAAATTTATTATCTATTTGTACTTGAAAAAAGAAGCACTTAACCCAAATAATAGTTAAAGCTTGAGTAGATATATCCATTATAATTTTTTAAAAACGGAAAGAAAGTTGAACCTATCTCTAAATCATAGTTCAATTTCAACCGATTAAATTACCGTTGAACTGTTCAGTTGAATTGTTTCATAAATAAATATAAATAATAATAAAATATCATGCATTATTGTTCTGTAATCTTTTTCTTAAAATAATGTCCAGACCCTTTTCTTTCTTTCATTTCATTGTGTCTTTCATTTATTACTTATTTTGTGATGTTGTAAATTAATATATGGGCCGAAGCCCAATTACACAACCCTAAACATTTAACTTGAAATATCATGTATCTCAGGATAAATAAAATCCTACTGAACATTGAATCGGTGTAGACAAACATTTAAGATTTAATAGTTTAATCAGGGATGGATCGGAGTCTAATTTACGATAGTTAGATATAATTTTTATTAAATATAATAAAATACATTATATTTTTTCTGTATAAAAAAATAAAAATATGATATTAGAATAAATTTTAAAATATTTGCATATTTGCTTAAAATGTAGTTTTTTTACTCCTATGTAAATAAATTTACAAGAATTAATCTTGTATTTATCAAAAATAATGAATTAATCTTGTATTTAACATTAAATATTTTAAATGAAAAAGAACTATATTTTTTTCTAAAATGAAAAAAGACTTGAAAGCCATAAAAACAAATGATCCACAACATTACCACATTAACCAAATAAATAAATAAATTTGACTAAAAATACATTTGATCAGTAAAACAAAACAATGAATATTGGACTAATATAAGCCCATATAAAAATTTGACCGGAGCCCATATTTTCTTAAGAGAAAGTGACAAATCTATGGACAACTCTTCTTCACACTATGAAGATGCAACACAAACAAGTTTTATAAGATTACAAATAATATATTTTAACTTCTTCTCCATCTTTTCTTGAAAGTGAAAACTACTTATATTCTTATTCAATTAAATTAAGTTATAAATTATAATCATAGCAAACTCTTCTTTGTTCCATCATTTCTTCTTGTTATTCTTTTATTCAACTTCAATTTCTTTGTCTGTATGTGTTTAGTACCATCATTTGATTCAGTCTCACACTCAAAATTATCCAAAAAAATAAAAATGAAATGAATTGTAGAAAATTGTTTTCTATCATTTTAAAGTTTGTGAGAAAGAAAGATGTAACATATCTTAACTATAAGGTTCTCAAAAGTAAATTATGAGGAAAAAAAAATCAATTTTAAAATATTTTTGTATGTAAAACACAGGGTTTGCTGGTTCAAATTCTAGTTTAACCTATTCGCTTTGGTTTCTTAGTTATTTTTCATTTTAATTGACTAATAGTTTTTAAGGTTGATTCAAACTAGACTGAACTTTGATTGCTGGTTGAATTGGTTCGTTCAATCTAATTTTTAAAACATTAGTCTCTTAGTGATGAATGTTTCTATATTAAAAAATGTGTAGACCTCCCAATTTTTTTTCTTTAAAAAATGGAAGGAGATTTTCACTCATATTAGATCATCTTCAACTGTTCTATCAGGAAGAAGGAACTATGTTAGAAGCTGTCAACGGTTCTATCAGAAAGAAAAATCGTATATTTCATAATTTAATAATAATAAATTTATAATTATTATTTTTTTTTTATTAATTTATCACCGTTAATTTTTTTTTAATTTATTAATAATAATAATTATATGACCGTTACCTTTTTTTAAAATTTTTATTATTGTTATAAAAATTTAAATTCAATTTTATTTTAAAATTTAATTAAAATAATATATAATAATATTAGTTAAATATTTAAATTAATATTTTAAGTTGTAATAAAATTAAATATAAATTAAATATTAATATATAAATTAAAATTATAGAACTTTTTTAATAAATTTATATTAAATTCACCGTTGATAAAAATTGAATGAATTGTTTTAAGAAGATATGGTAGAATTTCATTTAATAAACTGATATTGAATTTAGGTGTTTCTTTTAATAATTTCTATTTCACAAACATTACCTCTGTTTATGTGTATAAGAGTGAACCAAAATTATAACAACTCATTTTATTAAGATTTATGAGGGCTTTATAATATCCCCAATATATTAGACGTTGTTACAAGTATAATTTAGATTAGCATTAACTTGGAATGCATCTGGCAAAACATTATTGTCTTTCACATATTTACAAACAATACAACACGTACATACGTGCATATCACCGGGAATTGGAAGATCTTTACAAGTGCATTGTCTTGGCTTTGAATTTGGTCCATATTCTTTGATAATTTCTTTCTCGCAACTATTACGACAAGCACCACCCCAAGTCATTACTTGGGGACAATACTTTTCCTTTTGTGCTGCAACATCATAAACCACACAAATATATGATTAAAATGATTCACAAATAGTTAGTTATAAAATAATAATGAGCATAATAAAAAATTAATTTATTTACATTATTATATTATAAATATTTGACTTTTATTATATTTATCTTTAATGTCATACACAAAATTGATTGTAATTTGCTGATTTACAATTTTTTAAAACCGTATGTGTATAGAAATTAAACTCAAACAAATAATTTAGAAAAAAACATTAATTTAAGTTATTAAATAAAAGATGAGATGATTAATATTTTAATTAATTTGTATTTTGCAATTGATTTCAAAAGTTGGAATTTGATTTTTCTCATCGTCATTAACATTGATGTATAGTTGACATCTATTGACGGCAGAAAATCACATGACATAATCTTTTAAGAAATATGTATAAAAATATTAACAAGAGAATTGATTATTATAAAAATATATTGTGATAGATATACCGTAGGTGTAGCTGAAGAGAGTAAACAAAACCGCTATTAACTTGATAATGCTTCCTAGCTTCATAGTGATATTTTTGCTCCAACACAATATTCTTTTAACTTGGAACTTTTAAAATGTTGTATTTGTGTCACATGAGAGGATGTACTTATATACTTATAGATATCGTTACTATATAAAATACAAAGAATTTTCTAGAACCAAAAAAGAAAAATAGAGAATTTTTTAGAACAAAAATAAAACAAAGAATTTTACATTTAATATTTGAAAAGTAGTATTAAATATACTATATCATAAATCGTTCGAGAGAACTTTGAATTTAAATCCTACCTGAAATAATACATTAGAAATTTCAAAATAATACATTACAAATTTGAATTTCAAACGGAGAACATTAAATAATTTTCTTATATTAAACACTAATATATACCTTGAAAAAATTAAGTTATATAATTTCTAACGTAGTAAGAAATATAAATGTAACAAGTAATAACAAAGAAAATAATAGCAACAAATAGAAGGAGCATGTTCATAAATAAATAAATTGGAAGAATGATTGAATTTTTAATTTTTACTTTTAAAAATATGTTTATTACTTTGACCTATTCTTTCCTATTTTTATAAATATCTTTAAATGGAATATATATA
>JBBPBS010000629.1:1371170-1414497 GCA_037974835.1 Cicer judaicum | reverse complement strand
TAAAAATACATATGGTAGTTTTACCAACGAACCAAATATAATATTTACTACTGGATTTATTACCCATGTGTTGCAAGGATTTAATTAAAATATATAAAATATTATTATTAATAAAAAAAATATTTTTTATTAATATTATCTTTTGTTTCTAAATTTTGGAGAAAACAAACTTATTATTGAATTGGCACTCATAACAATTTGTTAAAAATTTATATTATAAATAAAAATAATGTTTAAAATATGAGAATTCTTAATGGTGTATATTTGTAAATTTAATAAATATTTTAAAGATAATTTATATAGTTTTTGTTAGGTTCTAAAATGTTATATAAATTTAAAAGACATATATACTGTATTTTACTGCAATAGTGCAGCCATATAAGAATTTTTCACGAATTTTATATATTAGAGTAGCAATTTTGCTATCCATACTTCCTAAATTGTCATTCACACTCTAATTTATTTTTTTTTTAAATTAGAATATTCAAAATGTTATTTACTATTTCGCCAATTTCAAAATCTTATTTTGTCTTTTTCTCTCTTCATTATCATCATCCACCATATCTCACACTCATTTCAGATTCTCATACTCATACTCATTTTTAAGTCAAACTCTCACTCATAATTTACACTTCGTAAATCTCATGTTATTGTGGTTAAAGTCACCAATAAAATATGTATGCAGATCTTCTTGTGTTCAACTTTTCTTTTTCAAAATTTGAGAATTTGATGTGTTCTAAGTGCCGGTTCGTTGTAAATTGTACATTATACACAAACCTATATAACATACACTTACGTAATATGTGTTCATGTACGTACTTTAACTTACGAATTTATAAGCGCTACTCAAATACATTTCACGTAAATACACGTGAAATGAGTTCACTATGATATATAATTTAAGAAATTATAGATATTACGTAAATTTAATTAATGTAAATGTAAGAAAACTTAGTTCACGTACATGCAAAATTTTAGAGTCACAAAAAAAAGTGCATATATGTGAGTTTACGTAGTTTGCGTCAATTCAATTTACGTTATTTACATGAACTTAGTTTATGTAAGCAATGTTTATGCTTTTTTTTATATGTTCTTATTGGATGTAGACAAATCGACCACAAGGAGGACAATAGGGATGAAATGTATAAATGTTTGAAACTTGATTTTGACGAAATGCATGATGGTTTGGGTTGATTTTGACGCAATGAATGACAATGTTGAACCTGAAATTGACGATGCAATGGATGATAGTGTTGAATCTGATATGGTGGATTTGACTGACGTGTTTAACACTGACATGACATTTGATACATGAGAGAATTTATTGAGATGAGCTAGAAATGTTGGAATGAAAAATTAAATAGTTGTTGTCATCAGTATATCTAAAATCACCAAAGCGTGATCAAAAGCAAAGAGAAAATTAATTCTAGATTGTGAAATAAACGATAAATATAGACCTGGAAGAATTCTAAACCTATAAGGAGTACTAGTACTAAAAATTGTAAATGTCCATTTAGATTGAGAGGAACATCATTAATTGTTGATAAGGAGCAGTGTTTGCATGAAGCATGTGGTTTCCATAACCACAAGTTGGCTAAAAATTGATTTTTCATTCTTTCATAGGCTGATTGTCTCATTAAGAGAAAAATGTAATTGGCGATATGATATAAAACATGGTCAAATCAAAAAACATATTAATGACATTAAAGTATCAAAATATTAAAAGTTTAACAACAATTAAATAGGTTTACAATACATGTCAAACATATAGGTAACATATATGAAATCCAACATTTAACGACATTGATAAAATCGATAAATATGTGTATCGATATATTCTAGACTCATCTGCATGCTATCACTCTTGTAAATAATTTCGATATAGTATTGCTTATGTATTGCACATACAAGACTTGCAAATATCAAATGTTGTTAGTCGAGATTATTTGTATTATTTCTATTGAAATGATATTTTATGTGCGATTTGCATATCAGCAATTTAAGCATATTAATAAATTCTCATTGGCACTACAAATATTGAAATAAAATATTACATCCGGTGAAGTTCAAGTCATTATTACTAATAAATATTTTGTTTTGATCAATACAGTTTAATATGTTTTTCCAAAAGCAATTAATTTATTGTGCTTCTTTTACGTATGCAAGAATGTGAATGCAAAATGTAACATCATCATGTTTTCAAAAAAGAAGCAGGTACATGTAATGTTGACATTAAGGGGTCTTGTTTACAGTTTTGATGAGACTCATTATTATATGAAGTTGATTATATTTGAAGGAATTTGTAATGATTGTTCTATTTTTATGAATATATACACGGGAAGTGGTTAAATCCTCACAAGAAGAAAAATTGTTGAGGTGTAGATAAATAAGGTTATGCACTTTTAGAACATGACAACACAAATGGTCAAGTCTGTGCATTGGTGTTAGAAAGGATATTACAAAGATAGTATGGATGATTTATGCAGTGTGTGAGAAGCTATTTCTAATGTAATTATATTACAAAACACTAAAATAATAATAATATCATTTTACAATAGCATCATTCAAAATGTACTTCGACATAGTAAAAAATTGTACGCTTATTTGCGTGGTGTTATGTCCAAAAATAAAATAGATTATATTGTTGTTGAGTTTGATCGTGTGAAGTATATGGATATTGATAAATCTGAATATCATTGCACTATTAAGATAACACATGATCTACCTTGTGCATGTGAAATAACCAAGCATAATATAAAATTGCGATCCATTTCATTAGATGATATTCATGTTTGGTGAAGTAAATTTAATTTTCATGACAACGCATAAGGTAAACCTTCAAAGTTATATGTAAAACATGAAATAGATAACAAAGTAAAAAAAAAATTGTGTGTCTAATATATCTATCAAAATTTCAATTTAGAGTAAATTGTGCAAGATCACTTACCTATCAACAAAGTCAATATGTCCACTTATTGATAAGGTTAAAACAAATGGTGCACCAAAAAATTGAAAAGTAAGGCATAAAAAATAAAGAAAAAAAAAATCAACGTAGCATGACCCATCTTGGTGGTAGTTTGTAAATGCAATTGTTCGATGCAAATGACACGAATGCATAGTTACAATATATGTTAGTAAGGTATAACAACGTAGACCATTAGTCTAAAAACTTACACCTTAACCATCAGTAAGTAATGCTCAACAACCTAAAGTTTTTTCCTTCAAGGATTGGTTGTAAATTGAAATTCATAAATTCATAGATAATCGTGCAATTGCACATTTACTTGAAATTCATAAGTTCTTCCATTTTGGGCATTCTTCCTTCACTAATTTTTGATAGAGCTTCAAGAGTTCATACTTCATTATGAAAGAATATTTGGTGGAGAGATTTATGTTCAACAACTTATACAAAATATATATGTTGAACATGTTGCAACTATGAAAAATTGGATGACACTTCAAGAAATGAGACATGTGATTGCTTCAAAGTTTAATTTGATATTTGTCTCATTATCACATAACTAATTGCCAACATCTATACATATCATCGTATGATTGTAATTGCATTAATTAAGAGTTGTCACTTTATGCATGTACTAATTGTTATATTAAGTTTGATTCTATCTACCTTGTTTTTTTGTTTAATAACTTATTAGAAACTACATTCACCTATACCATTTGTAACTAGTTTATGGAAAAAAGTAGTGTAGTGAAGAAACACAATAAGAGATCACATACAATCGTTGCATAATCTGGTTAACGCCAAATGATGTAAGGTGAGAGATCTTGTGAAATCACATAGAACCTTCCACATATTATGTTGTATCATGTACAATTGTACCAACATCAACTACATGCATGACATACTACGTCAACGTTATGTCCATTTTCTTTAAGGTGTTTGTATTACCTACTATCTATAATAGTGAACTAAGAATGGTTTCAACATGATCGCATTGACACAATAACATATCTAGCTGATGTCTATACATTTTGGACACCACTATATCCACCATCGAAATAAAGAAGCTTTCTAAAACAGGCATATCACTTTATGCTCTTCATACGGTGTTCGACATATCTGATCAACATTGAAATGATATGAGGTTGTCCTCAACTTATCTAAGAGAAGCCTTATTTGAATTTTATATTACACTGCATTAGTCATGTACTCTGAACTTTCTATATTCTCTAACTTCATTTACACTTGCAACTGCATTTCTTGGTTTTACTCGTGTACTTCACACCGACTTCATGACCACCGTTTTATTGACACCTTTTTCCACCATGTTTGATTCTCAAGTTATTACTTACTACTTTTTTTATAACAACCTTAGTATATATAGTCTCACTCTCACATAATAACATCGTATTCGAAGAGAGCTATATAATATGTAAAAAAAATGACATACTAAATTCATTTATTTAACTACTCTTTGTCATTTGCTGTTTTGTTTTGACATCAGATAAACTCGTTATTTGCTTTTTTTCTCTTTTATTTTTTCGCTAAATTTTGTGCAATAATTTATAATATTTCTCTTTATTTTTTATAATTTTCAAAAATAATATATAAGATTTTGTTTGAAGTGTTTTGAATGGATATAGGAGATTTTGTCGATTGTATTAGCAAGTTAAATTACATATTTCACATGTTATATTTTATATAATAGGGAGCAAAATAATAATTAAAATAATAACAACAACGAAGAAAATAATAGTATATTATTATTAAATTATTCTTAGTTAATATGAATATGATAATATATGACAATAAATAAATAAAAGTAAAGGACTATAAAATTATTTTAGTTTTATTTTACCTTAATATTTATTGTTATTTATTTTTAACAAAAGTAGTTATGGATCAAAGTTGGATGAATGCTAATTGTTTGAGTGAAATATATATGTGTGGAGAAATTTTTACAATTTGCTTAAAAAAATTCCTAAAAATGAAGGAAAGTTTTATTATCTCTATGTTAATTTTCAAATGAAAACACGTTACATTTTTAAGAAATAATAAATCATCATATTTGTTATGGAATTTTCCAGAGTTATACAAAACGAATATGACATGATGATTTGTTAAACATGATAAATGTATAAGAATGACTACTATATCATGTTACATATGTTGAACATTGTAATGTAGTTGATTCATGGATGCTACGTAAATTTTTACAAGTTGTTATTAATTGTGTTTTTTTATATTTGTATGATAAAAAATTATAAGTTGTTATTGATTGTATTTTTTAATGTTCGTACGATAAAAAAATTAGAATTCAGCTGATATTGATTGGGTTTTTTTTTGTTCAGATATTTGATGACTCAAAATCATTTCATCTGGATCAAAATAATGAAGTTCGAAAATGTTGTGTGGATTTTATTTTAGAATAAATTAAAGAAAATGACATCATTAATATATGTCTACTGAGTATTGTTAAATTGTGATTTTGTAATTATGTTAATGCACATCTATTTTTTTTTGTCTTATCGAGATTGGTAAAAAATGGGAGAAATATTATTGGTATTTTTTATATGAACATATGATATTGTATATTTTGGTTATTAAATAGTCATATGAAATTGTGGTCGCAAGTACAAAATTGTTATTTGAAATTTAATATAAAATATTGTATATATGTATGAATTAGGAGCATAAAAATAAAATTAAAAATTATTTTAAAAAAATAACTATTTTAACTATATCTATTAAGTCAGTTGATCAAAAGATCTGATTTAAAAAGATGATTTGTTGAACTGAATTTATGATGTTTAAGTCGGTTAAACTGAATCAACTTAATAAGACGAAACTATATTAAGCCGGTTCATGAAACAAGTTAAAAAATATGTTTTTTAAGTCGTTTGCTGTTAACTCGAACATAGAATCGACTTAAATTGTACATTTTAGCCGACTTACAAAGGTAAAAATTCTACTAGTTAGAGCGTTATATTTTTTCTTTAATATCTCTTTATTTAAAAAAAAAAAATCAAAATATCCTACTTTAAAAAAATATTAAAATATTTTATTTTCTAAATTTTCATAAGATCGTATCTTCATATGATGCCAAACAGCATCACAAATATCCTTACATAATATACATATATTGTATAATGGGGATTCATAATGTATAAAATCAAAATGCTCAAAGTATCCTAATGTATGGACTCTCCTCCCACATGGAATCCAAATTGTATACGTATAACTTGTTTCCATCATAGTACTTAGAATTTGTTTTGACTTTGAGTGTAGGGGTTAAGAATAGGCTAAATTGAATTAGGCTTTCTTAAAAATTCAAGGTCTAACTTTACAGGCTTGAGTCTGACTTTGATTGAAGTCTTGTATGGTCGATTACCCCAGTTGAAAACTTATTTTATTTTAACATTTTTAATTAAGTAATCAAACATATATTTAAATAGATTAATGAATTAATATGTCAATGAAATAAAATTCTATTTTGATATTTAACATCACATATTGAAGAATATGATTTTATATGCATTATACGTAAATTATATTTTATAATAATACATTTAAATATGTCAGCCTAATATGTCTAAAAGGCTTATTAGGTGGCTTGCAGTATGACATTTTTAACTAATTAGACATTTTTAGAAGATTGACTTTATCTGTTTAATAAAAAAATGGTCTGGTCTGAAACTGACTTAGACTAGGTTGTAGTAGAGCTGTCAATTTGACAAGTCCACTAATTATTGGCTCCAACCCACATTTTGGAGGGACCAAAAAATTTAATAATTTAAAGGCCCTAAAAAACAAGGCCCCCAAACTAAAAGCCCCATAAAATTTTGTGGGCTTAGTGGACCCACAGACCCACTTTTTTTAAATAAGAATCGATTTTTTTTTTTAAAATAAAGTTTTTCAATTTTTTCACTGATAAAAAATTTTCGATTTTTTTCTATAAAAATTTCCAATTTTTTTTGATAAAAAAGTTTTCGATAAAAAAATTCTGATTTTTTTCGATAAAAAATTTCTGATTTTTTTTTTTATAAAATGTTTTTTTAAAAAAAACTCAAAATTAACATAATATTGGAGGCCTAAAGCCTCCTCCATTAAGCCCCCTAAAATAATGGGCCGAACTCTTAAAAAGATTATTTTGATAGGGTGCTTAAAAATAGAGGTTTATTTAAAAAAGAAAATTAAGACGTCTTGTAGTTGGGAGCTTTTTTGACAGTTCTAGGTTGTAGGCCTCTATTGATCGACATAACCTATTCCAATATCTACTTGAGAGAAAACGATAATTGAAAACCTTTAGGAGACAGGGCTTGATCGATGGGATTACATATCTGTGATAAAGAAGATTGTGAAGATTTTTAAAGATGCAGAATGGGATAGTAGTAGCAGAAATAGAGACGCAGAAAAGTGTGGCTCAAAATACAATTAGAAAAGCCCAATTAGGATAGTAGTAGCAGAAGTAAGGGTGCAGAAAGAAGTCTGGCCCATAATACATTCCTAATAATTAAATGGGTAGTGTTAGCAACGCTTTCTTTCAAACATTCTTTTCAAATTTGTAAAATCTTTCTTCTTGTTTTTTTTCACTGAGTAAATCTCTAGAATAATAAAACATAAAACATTTATTTTACTCATTCATGCTAAAATCTTATTTCCTAAAATACCATATTCAAATACTATACATTTTCGACGCATTTCATTGCAAATTTAATATTTTTTTTTTTACTTTCTTTTCACATTCCTTTGAAAACCTATTGGTAAACATCTATTTTGCTATCCGTCGTTTGTTTAAACTTACTTCAATAAATTTTTTTTAACATTTCTATCTAAAAAAAATACTATTTTAAAGTTAAAAAGAAAATATATCATCATGAAATGGCTACATGGTGACATTTAAATATAAAACACGACATAGAAATGCATCTAAGTGCAAATAATATATTGATTTATGTTTGAAAAAGTATCAAATAAATTATTTGTTTTGATAAATTCGGAGAAGAATATGAAGAAGTTCTCTCAAGTTTTGAAATGATACAATACTTTATCTGCCATATTGTGCACACACAATACCTTGATTTAAAAAAAGAAAAATCGAATGAGCAATGTTTCAGGATCTCATAATGGAACCAAATATTCTGCCTAAATAGTGAAGAAAAATAACAAAGACAAAAAACTACAAATATTTGACCTCCATAATCTCACAATTTGAAGTTTATTTTTATCAAGGCTGTGACCCATATAAAGGCCTAAAAATATGAGACATTACGTAACCTATAATAGTATTTAGTAAAATTACTAAGCTTTTTTATGAAAAACTATTTTTTTTAGACATTTTAAAATAAAAAAAAGTTATTTATTAAATTAATATAATTGATTTAATATATTATTATTTATTTCAATAGATAATCAAATCAATTAATTTAATATTTGTTAATATCATATTAGTTTTAGAATTTTATTTTATTTTTAAATTTGAAAATGTTACAACATAATGCCTTCTATGAAGTACAAAACTTATGAGACACATCAATCATAAATTTTCAGTTTTATGAGTTCTTTATATAAATAAAAATATTTCATTAACAGCATTTTTTAGGTTTAATTGTTATTTTAGTTTCCCTATTTATATTGATTTATAAAATTGATTCTTTTATTTAAAAGTCAATAATTTTGGTATTTCTCTTTGATCTTTTAAGTAAAAAATGATACGTATGATGTTTTAATTAACGTCACATATAATATAATGATGTAGAATGACTAAACCCATGAAATTGAAATAAAATATCGTAAAAATTTAAATTTCAACTTCATGAATTTTTTATATTTTAATTTAATTATTGATGATGAATAATTATTGCATTTAGATGATTCTATAAGATATAATTGTGTGTCACGTCATTAAAAATATGTTAAATCATTATTTTTTAGTTCAAAAATATAAGGAAAGAACCAAAATTGTGAACCTTTACCATAAGATAACTAATTTTTGAATTGATAATAATAGAGAAATCAGAACTATAATTAATTTTTTTTATATACATGCGACACCTAATTAATTGCATGCAAAACTATATATAATTTAATTGAGTATATCATTAATTTAGACAATGTTAAAAACTATGGCTAATTATATAATTAACTTAATCATATTTTTTTTACTATAATTTAAATGAATCATTTAATCATTTCAATTAACTATATTTATGTCATGAATTGACTATTTATGACTTAACAACAAATCACACTGATGTAGAAAAAGTAGATGTTGATCTAATATGAAAACACTTTTCTAGAAGGTAGTCTTTGGTTAGCTCCTAAAGCCATTGTTGTTACAAATAGATGTTGGCTTCATGTATTTCCATAAGAAACATAACATATTCCGACTTCCACTCTCAAACAAACAACTTGATCACCAATTCTTTATCTTTTGTTCCAATTGGTTGTATTTGTTTTGGTTTATGATACATTTGGTATCATCTCATTTTATATCATTTAATTAAATATCTTTTTTTATGTAGATTTATTCAGATAATAAAAGCAAAATCAACAAATGAGAAAAGATAATGCAAATGCAACAAAAGAATATTTGAGTGCTGTGGGACCCACCAACAACTTTCTTTACCTGAAATGTTTTTAAGTCTTAAAAAAGAAGACCCTTAAATCAACTACTTCCACTTGAGTAATTTTTAAATCAAATTACCCCTCAAAAGTTTTGCTTTATGCAATGCCAATCCATCCAGCTACCATCAATTAATTACATCTTAATTCTATTTTCCACATGACTAGATTAAAATAATCGTTATTTAATCTATAATGTGTTACGAGGTTGAATAATGAAGATAAAATTCACAGTGAAAATAAGTTTGTGAGTTTGATTGAAACTAAAATAAAATCATATTGAATATTAAAAAATGATGAAATTGAAATACAAAATTTCTATTTATAGAATATATTTAAAGTTTTACTAACTAACTATCAAATTAAGTTTAATTAACTAATTAATTAAATCAATTCAAACTAACTTTATTATTTCTAATAACATTCTACAAAATTGGAGGAAAAGAATTCCTTATTATGAGTTTGGACTATAGAGTCCAAACATGAAGTGAAGACATAAAAAAAAAAAAAAAATTTAAAGTATGATTTAGACTTTGTGAAGACTTTGAACCACCACAAAATATTAATTTTTTTTTATAATATTGAGTCTTAACTTCTTTAATCAAAATATGATCTTCCCTTAAATTTTATTTTATTTTAAACTTATCACATTGTTTTTTACTTTAAATTTTTTTTGTTGGTATATCTCCACTTCATGTTTGACCTTTGTAATTCAAATTTTGATTAAGAAAATTTTCTATTACAAATTTGTGGAGTAATTTGTTGCGATTTAAACTGTGATAAAAGATTACTTTTATATTTTTTTTTTTAATTTAATAGACTTTCACAAAGTGTTTGTTAGATATACCATCAATTTATAAGAGTTTTGTCTGCCACACTTTGTGATCAATTCAATTGTGAGGGGATTTTAGCCACTATAAAATAATTTTTTGTGGTTGTTTTTGTAACTTTTTGAAAGTTTTTGACTTCCCCAAAATACTGATTTTTCTTGTAGCGTTGATGAGCCATAGCTTCTTCAACAAGATATGATTTGCCTTTGGATTTTATTTTCTTCTAGACTTACCTCTTGCATACCACATTGATTTCTACTTTTGACTTATGTACTATTTTTTGGGGTACATTTCTACTTCATGTTTAGACTTTGTAATCCAAACTCAGATTAAGAAAATCTCTTACTATGAGTTTGTGGGAGGCTAGTAGAAATAATGAAGTTAGTTTGAGTTAATTTAGTTAGTTGATTAAATTTAATTAATTGATGAGTTAGTTAATTAAATCTCAAATATACTATATAATTAGAGGTGTTGTTTTCCAATTTCATCATCTTTTAGTAATCAATATGATTTTATTTAATATGAATTTCATCATTTTTTGTTCTATCCTTAATTTGTAATATGATATAAACAACAAACTATTGTTGGACCCTCCAACAACTTTCTTTACCTGATATGTTTTTAAGTGTTAAAACTGAATACCCTTCCACCAACTACTTCCACTTGAGCAATTTTAAACCAAATTACCTCTCAAAATTTTTGCTTTATGCAATACCAATCCATCCAGCTAACATAAACTAATTACATCTTCATTTTATTTTCCACATGACTTGATTAAAAAAATCATTATATAATCTATAACGTGTTAGCCCATTGATTTTTATTTTAGACTATTAAATATCACATCATCAAATTTCTTAACTTTCTAACAATCAAGAATATAAAACAATGTCTATGAGACTATGAGTCTATATAAAGGGTATTTTTTCCTTATTTATTAAGACATACGGATAAGAAATTCTTGTAATCATCATTGTATGATGAACCGTTATTTTGATTAGCTTAACTGCGCCGCTGTTTTGAAAAATATTTTCATGTTTTTATTTTTCAAAGTGTTACTCTATTCTATATTATAAAACTGATTATGTGACATTTCATATTTTAATTGTTTTATTTTTAAATTTTTTTATAATTTTGTTTAAAATTGTAAGAGTATTTTTAACGGTGAACTCAATATAAGTTAATTAAATGTAATCCACATTTCCAGATTATTTTAAAGCAACTCATTTATTTTTTATTCGGCGAACTCAACATAGGTTCATTAAATAAGATCCACTAACGATCATAAATTTATTATTATTAATAAATTAATAAAAAAAAATAATAATTAAATTTTTTTTATTATTAAATTATGAAAGTATCATTACTTCATGAGAGCGCCGAAATGACAGTTTGTCACAACTCCAATGTGAACTCGCCAAAAACTGAATGTTACATTATTACACGTTGACGGACGAATTTATTTGACTACAATTGCAAATGCTCTAGTCACTCACCCTATATCTCAAAGTCATCTTAAAACTCTTTATTATATTTTTTAAATTAACCCTTCTGTCTAAATATTTTATAATGTTGGTTATTTGTATTACAAAGATGTTTGGCAGAGACACTCTATGAGATGTATATTCATACCTTAAGGAAAATAAAGATAAAAACTAATTATATGATTAATCTGATATGTTGATTATATAATAAAAAATAAAATATTGAATGAAGGTATAAAAATTATATATATATATATATATATATATATATATATATATATATATATATATATATATATATATATATATATATATATATATATATATATATATATATATATATATATATATATATAAATCATACAAATACAAGCAACACTCGCGGCTAAACAAATTAGAAAGTTAAAATAGTCTTTAGTCAGTTTGTAGTTACGTGGTTTCAATCTTTTGCATATTTAGCGTATGGTAGTTTCGATTTACTCTTATTTTGTATAAATAACTCACCAGATTCAAATGGATTCTATACTCACACTAATTGTTCACATATATTGGTTCATAATATGGTATTAGAAGAATCCTCCTTCATCTTGCTTCAATTTCTTTATCCCCTATATTTAACTTGTTGTTTCTCTTGTACTTTAGACTTCCTAACAATAGTATTAGAATTTGGTTCGACTTGATTGGAAAGCAGGAGAGTCTGCCGGAATTGAATCAAAGACGTGGAGAGTTTCACATTTGAGTGAGAGAAGTTGATGTATCAAATACGAGCTTACACAAAACAATGAAAAATGTGAAAACAAAATTTACTGTGCCAATGATCGTTGGAACCGTTCTCTATTACTATATACTACGACAGTTTTTTAGCACCCCAAATTTACGACTTTGCTACATGTATGAAATATTGTAGAGGAGTTAGAAGAACCATACACGGAATAGAAGAGTAGATCTTAAGTAACATATAAGTAAAATGATTCATATACTTAATGTATTAAAATTTTAAATGAATTGGTATCTCCAAATCACTTACGCGATTGTTCTTAATCTAATATTATAATCATCACATAATTTAAGACTCCTTTCTGAATTCCAACAAATCCATGACTATATGATTATGAGACAACCTTCTCCTATATATAATTATTTGAGACAAACACTCATAGATGAAAATTTCCCCAAATTAAAGTGATATAAAAATACACTTTTTTAAAAATATATGACATTGTTTGAATATTAAAGTGATATAAAAATACACTTTTTTAAAATTTATGACATTGTTTGAATATTTATATCAAAATAATAATAATGACGATGACTATTTCTTTGAGGGAAATGAGAGGACCTTTACTCTCCTTTGGACCTAAAAAAGAATTACAAAGCCTAAAGAGACATAAAAAAGTTCCAACTGAACCAACACAAGAAACAATCAACAATTACTTAAACAATAGTTATATATTTCACTACAATATTTTATTTATTGTAACGTATAAAAACCGTTGTTTAACGTTAAAAAACCGTTATTGTTATCTTCGAAAATGGTTTTTTATCTATGGAGAACCAATGTGTTGCCTTTATCTTACACCACAATTTTATTTTGAAACAACAACGCTTTGCGAAAACTGTACTTGTAGCTACCTCTTCGAGAACGTGCGATTTTTTAAATTTACAATGATAACGATTTTACGCTGCTGCTAAATTAAAACCGTTCTATTAGGTTTTTTTTAATTAAAGTACGACAACACTTTATAACTATTGCAAAAAATAAAATATTTAAAAAAATTTATAATTTATTGTATTTTAAAAGAATAATTTCAGTAAAAAATTATTATTATAATACTATAATAAATTTAAAAATATAACAGTTGCGATATCATTTATAAATAAAATGTATGGACATTTTAGTAATTAATAGGCTTTCACAAATCCTCTCCTTTTCATGGATCAATAGGACTTTGTTTAAAAAAAAAAGTAATTAATCATTACTCCATGTCTCATGAGAAAAAATGAAAAAAGATATTAGATGTATGTATATACATCAATGTTTTTTTTTTTTTTTTTTTTACCATTTTTACTTATATTATGAGACAAATATATTAGTACGTGTATATGTGCACTTGTCTACTATAAATTCTATGATTTGCCCAAAATCAAATAATTAATAACAAGGTACAACATAAAAGAGGCAAGAAATTTTGTGAAATTAAAATGGGGCCTAGTAGTACTTTATCAACCAACTCCACCAAGAGTGTATCATCAAAAAACTTGAGTTCTCCAATTCCTTATCTCTTTGGTGGTCTAGCTCTCATGTTTGGAGTCATAGCAATATCATTACTCATCCTAGCATGTTCTTTTCGTAAGCAACATTCATCTTCTACTACTTCTAGTGATCATGAAGATAAACCATCCAACATGCATGTCGTGGATATGGATCAACTGAATTTAGAGCCAAAGATTGTTGTTAAAATGGCTGGAGAGAGCAACCCCACTTATTTGGCTAAGCCAGTCTCATCCATGTATGAATCTTCTACAATAGGTGTCCAGTGTAAAAGCAATGGAGATAGTTAAACTTAGACATCTTTTATCTTGCTAAATCAAATAGTTTTTACAACTATTGCATCCTGCAGCTGTTATAGATGATTCAAATGGGGTACGTTGTAAAAGCAATGGAGACCATTAAATCTAGAGATAAATTTTATCTTTCTAAATCAACGGTATTGACCACTATTGTATCGTACAACTGCTATAGAAGATTCAAATTAAGTCATATCGATAAACAAATTCTTTAGTAGTTTTCTTTACGAGTATAATTTTTCATGTTTTGGTTTTATAAACTTCTTTTCCTATTAATATATTTGTATTTTTTTTAATATATTTATTAAAATACTGCAAATGATATGTGATAGTTTTGAGTTTCAGCATAGTTAAAATAACAATTTTATCAAGATGATTTTGAACTCTAATTTTTACATTAAAAACAAATAATTATTTTCCATTAAGATATATATATATATATATATATATATATATATATATATATATATAAATACCATTATGTAGTTTGTCATTTAAATTATATAGTTGACTCTAGGAGATGTAAATTTAAGAGAATTAATTAGATGTGATTATTATGATACAAAATGTTGAAATTTTTTTTATCGTGTGTTTTTTATCTCTATCCTATCTTATGAGAGGTGAAAATCATAAAGGTGCCATGATTTATCGTTGAATAAGGGGATGACATGATTTGTCAAATCTTCTCCAGAAACATCATTAGAGAATAGAATATATGCATATTATTTTGGATTTAATTAATTTTTGAAGTAGGTTGTTATATTTATACCAAAGTTAGTTATTATATGTTTAAACTTAAAAAGAATAAAAAACAAACACCACGGCCACAGCTGCCCTCCTTCGTCCACGAAGGCGCAAACTAAGCCGCCAGTACCTCCTTGTTCCACCTTTAACTACAGTAAACAATCATCAACTCAATAAGGTAAGGTATCGCAAAATTATATTGTTTAGGATTTAGTGATTTGGTTGATTTATTATTCAATTGAGACTATCGTTGCTATTTGCATAAAGGTATTTTCAATTAAACTTATTTCTAAGCTGATTCAAATGTCCCTATGAATTATTATTGTCATTGCTAAATTCACTTACGGTAATTCATGGTTCTGGTAATTCATGGTTTTGGAAAAGTTAAGGAAATCCAATAGATAAGAATAGTATAGATCAATGGTTCATTAAGTTACTTTGTTCTTGATATAAATGGAAGTTATAATTGTATATTTTCTATTTGTAGGTAGGGAAACACCATGAGTTACTGGTATACTTAGAATTAATCTAGGACTCTTCTGTCCACATGTTAGTGCTCTAGGAAAATCTTCCAGTCAAACAACTTCTATAATCATTAATATTTTATTTTAAATGAAACAAAAATGATGAATAGCTATATGCTACAAATGATAATGTGGATTATGTTAGTTAATAGTTAATAGTTATGCTTTGTAGCACCAACACTTCTAATTGAATGTGTATCTTAGTGTTAGTGTCGTGTTAGTGTCGTGTTTGATGTGGATTTGAGTACTTCCACATGAGATTGAAGATCTAACCAAATGATTTTCTTGAGATAAAGTGGTAAAATAAAAGGGAAAAGAAACAAACAAACATGGGTTAGATGGAGAAGATGAAGAAGGCGCGACAATCAAGGATGATTGATAAGCATATGTGGAATCACTACAATGGTAAGGAATCCATTGATAAGATTCAAGCAAGTTCCAGTCCAATAACTCAACGAGGAGACACATCTCAATCACAATTCTAATTAGAGAAATTCTAATTCATTTCAAAGTTATCCAAAATAAGATTCTTACAAGGTATTTAAAGACGGATTTACCTTATTCCTAAGATGGGGCAAAAGTCAATTCTCTAGACCCATATTGGACTTACACCACTTAAACTAAAATTATTACAATTCAAATTAAACACAAATAAAACTAAAAATAATTATAGAGTCTTGATTTGAAATATTCTTTGTTTTCCCTCCTAATTAACTCATTTTAGGTCCTCATTATTTCCTCATTTTTAGAATAAACTCAACCTCGAGTTCAGCTCAATCATAACCTACAAGAAGAAAAACACTAGTCAAAGACATGAAGAACAATGTTAACGCTACTAGTGGAATAAAATGAAAATTGTAAAAAACCACTAAATGTGTCAAGTAGGTGAAGCACAACTCCACTTTTTGCATTCAACAATTCAACATATTCATTACCAATATAAGGAGTTTTCAAGATAGAGATAAAATAATACCTCATGATATTGATTATAAGTATCCATGTTACCTTTATTGGATTAGAATTGGAGACAAACAAGAAATTACTTTGTATTTCCAAAGGCTTCAACGCTAGATGAGGAGTACCATATGGAAGTTTAAAAGATTTGTCAAGAAATTACTTTGTATTTCCAAAGGCTTCAACGCTAGATAAGGAGTACCATACGGAAGTTTAAAAGATTTGTCAAGAAAAGAAAGAGTAAAGAGAGGTGTAGTAGTTCAACTATCAGCTAATTCCACATGCAAACATTTACCCTTCATAGAAAATCTCAAGATACTAACTTTATTTTTAACACAAGAGTAAATATTTAAGTTAGCAAACAAATGTTTCTTAAGAATTCCAACATCTTCTTCAAAATTTTTATCATGAACCAAAGTTACTTTAGAAAGCACAACAACACATTTATCAAGAAAATCATTCAAGTCTTGACTCATAATCCTCAAATCAAGTTTAGAAGAAAAATATGGATTAAACCCTTGATGCATAATGGTTTCAACTTTCAAATTAGGCTTATGGAAATAACACAAGTTAGGTAGTTCAACATGAATAATTACAAATCTATCAGGCATAGGAGGAAGAAATTTGTCAAACAATTTAAGAGAAACATGAATTAAAGTAGTAGAAGAATCAAAGTTGCTAGAATTCAAACCAATATTTTTCTTGCAAAGATCCTTTTGGCCAATCACCTTTAACTTCAATGGATTGTAGGCATTTCTCTTTTCGAGACCTCTTTTCAAGCTTTTGAACATAAAAATCAACAAAGTTAGGAAAATAATTACACTTAATTTCTTACTATTTGTCTCTCAAATTTTGTTCCACTTCACCTTTCTTTTCTTTAATTTTTACTTTCTCTCTCAAGGCTAACTTATTTTTTCCTTCTTTCTCTTTATGTTCTTTGATTTTCTCTTTTTCTCTCAAGGCTAGTTTCTCTACTTTTCTTGCCTCTTTTGTATATCCATTTTGATAAAGATATTTCACATACTCCGGATCCAATACAAAATCTCTTCTATATTATTCATATGGTCTGCTTTTCTTTTTTGTTTTTTTTCCTCGTTCCTTCTTTTTATATTCTTTATGTCTTTTCTCTTTTGCATGCCTCATATCATCCCTCTTAAAATCTCTTTGCCTAATTGCTTTTTCCCTGTCTCTCTTTTCATATCTCACTTCCTCCTCAACATAATCTCTATATCTTCTTTTGTTTTCTCTATCTCTCAGTTCTTACCTCATTTTGTCCTCGTCAAAATTTTTACATCATCTTTCTTTTTCAATTTCAAACCTATCTTTATTTTGAGAAGATCTTTCATGGTGAGATATCATATCTCTTTGATTCACCAACTCTTCTCTCAAGGCATTCATTTGAGTATTTAATATTTTGTAATGTGACTCATAAGATAAGTGATTCTAGGAGAAAGAGGATTTAGTTCACTTTCACTCATGATTTTAAAAACAACAAATCAACGAGTATCACAATAATCAAGAAAATAACAAGAACAAAATAAAATAAAATAAAAATACGACATTCACCACTCACTAAGTGTGTACACTCAAGAAATGTATCACTCATTTATATCATTCAATGATGACATTTTTTCAATGATGTGAACTATTGCCTTTTTCCACTCAAACTCCTATTTCTAGTTCTTAAAAAGAATCCAAATAAGAATTCAAATCAAAGAATAGAAACACGATATAACAAGTATACAAAAGCTATCAACACAAGAGTTTCAAGAAGGAAAACTCTAAGGCAAAACTTAGAATTTAACACAGCAAACAAGAGAAAAAACCTAGGTAGATAAAGACACACTCAAGTAGATTATCAAAGAAACAAGAAAGATTAGAATTAAATGACTAAGTGATCCAAATATGTGGGAGGTAAGATACTAAAATCAAACTTGCAATGCGTAAAAGAGGTAAGAAGAATGAAATAGATGTTTCGTTAAAAACAACTCTAGAACTTTCTTTTTTTTTTTGCAAGGTGCCTTTTTTTCAAAAATGTTTTTGTGCAGAATCCCTTTTTTTACATCACTTGTATTTTTAAATTTTTCTTTGCATATTTGAATTCCTCTAATTTTTCTAATCAACTTAGGCTTTTGAACTTTTAGAATAGGACATATATGGAAAAAATAACATCACAAACAAATTTGCAAAAAAATTTTGAATCAAACAATTGTAGGTGAAGAAGATGATGCAATTGAAATCCATACTTTTTTCCAGCTCAGTTTTCAAATTTCACCAGAAATTAAGTAAATAAACACAAAACTAAATCTTTTGACACATATTATAACACTTATAAACAACTAGCAACTCAAGATTGAACAAAGTTTTGAACAAAAATGAAACTAAAATTACAAATATATCAAGAAATCAAAATACTAAATTAGTAATTAATAACAAAAATTATCACTTTAATGAGAGACTCTAAATACCAAATGATATATGTAAGATTAATTTAACGTAAACTATCTTGTCATTCAAAGACTAATTTGGCCCTTCTTGTTTTGTGTTCTATCATATTCTGTTCTGCTATTATTTTTCTCTGATGAGTTTGCTTATTGATGAGATGAAATGAAGGAGGAAAACTCTGTAAATAAGTTTAATTTGAGTGATTGGTGTTTTCTGCAGGCACTATTAGAAGCTAGGAATTCAGCTGATGTTGTTTTCTTTGGAACATTTGACGCATTTGCGTATATTTTAGTGTTTTATGTGATTTAGATACCCTTGCATATTTTTAAAGGTGTTTTTTATGATTACTCACCATGCTTGATAAGTTGGTGCAAATGCAAGAGAATGTGGTTAAAGTATTTTCACTACTTTGAACAATGAAACTGGCTAATTGAAATTCTTCAAAGTGTAAGCTAGTGGACAATATCACTAAACTTCAATTATTTTCTTTTTATATTTTGAAACTCAGACAAAGTGATGCGTTTGTACAAAATCTATAGGTCTATGTTGTGCCTAGAAGTCAACATTTATAGCCAATACAACTTCTATGAATGCAAACCATTTTGACAATGTATTTATTTGTAGATTTAAACATGTTTTTTTTGTCATTAACAAGTATATCACTTTTTGATTTTAGTCTTTTTAGTTATTTATGTTTTCTTTTTTTGATTTAGTTCTCATAAAGAGACAATCTTTTTTAGTCCCTAAAAAAAAGTTGTTAAACTATCATGACACGTGAGTCTCAAAAAACAAATCAACACATCATCTTTTATAATATATTAAAAATTAAAATATTTTATATTATTAATTAATAAATTTATTTATTGATCATTTAATAATTAGCATTATTTTATAAAGAAATAATTAATAAAAATTAAAAAACTCTTCATTATTTTAATGTTGATTTGACAAAAAAGAACTGAAGGCCACTTTTTCTCGTAGATTTGATCAGGTTTTGGAACTTGTGAAATTAAGCTTATGTTTATTGGTTTATGAGATACAACTCATGTGTATTTTAAGATACTGATAACAATTATGCAATGAGATATACTATATATCTTACTAGTATTAATGAAATAACAATGTAGTTAAGTAAGATTAGAATCAAAGCCCTACAATTTATTTATGGCAACAATTTATAAATTGTTTGATCTCTATGTGTTTAGCTATAGAATGTAAGATAGAATTTTTTGTCAGATAAATGGCATAAGTGTTATCACAATAGATGAGAATATTGGATCTCTAGGATTTTGTAGTCTTCAAGTTGATGTTTCCTCCAAAGTAGTTGAGAACTGCAACCATCTACTGAAATGTACTCAACCTCTGTTGTTGACATTGCAATGGTGTTTTGTCTCTTACTTGATCAATATATTAAGTTGTCACTTAGAAAGGTGGAGTTGCTAGTAGTGTTTTTTCTCTCAAGTTTATCTCTAGTATTATCAGAATCACAATATCCATTGAGTTTGTACTTAGGAGATTTCTTGTAGAACAAGGTAAGGTTGACAATGCCTTTTAAGTATCTAAGGATTCTCTTAACAGCAGTTAAATTTGACTCCCTAGGGTTAACTTGAAATCTTGCACACATACACTAAACATGATGTCAGGTCTAGAAGCAGTAAGGTAAAGTTAGGATCCTATCATTCCTTTATAGATTTTTTTGGTTAACTTTTTTGCCCAAGTTGTCTTTTTCTAGTGTAGCCATAAGTTTTCAATCACTCATCTTAAACTTCTTGAGAAGCACTTTTGTATATTTAGTTTGATGAAGGTATATACCTTTTTAACTTTGCTGAATTTGTATCCCTACGAAGAACTTAGATTCTCCTAGTATACTAATTTAAAATTCAAGCTGCATCAATTTAAATTTTTTTTGGCAAAGAGTGGCATTAGTAAATCCAAAAATAATGTCATCAACATAGATTTGTATAATAAGAATGTCATCTCCTATTGATTTTCTAAAGAGTTTATTATCTACTTGTCCTTTTTCAAAGTTATTTATAAGCAAAAAGTTACTAAGTCTATCATACCATGCTCTAGTTGCTTGTTTTAGACCATACAAAGATTTCCTAAGTTTAAAAACATGATTTGGAAATTGAGAACTTTTAAAACCTGGGGGTTGTTTAACATAGACTTCTTCCCTTATATAACCATTTAGAAAATCACTTTTAACATCTGTTTAAAATAATGTAATGTTATTATTTGTAGCAAAAGAAAGTAGGATACGAATAGCTTCTAACTTGGTTATTCGAGAAAATATCTCAATGTAATCAATTCCTTTTTGTCGATTGTAGCCTTGTGCAACAAGTCTTGTTTTGTTTCTAACCCTTTCACCCTTTTCATTTAGCTTGTTTCTGAAAACCTATTTGGTTCCAATAATGTTCTTCTCTGGTTTGTGTACTAAATCCCAAATAGCATTCCTCTTAAATTCATTCAACTCTTCGTACATTGTAAGAATCCATCTATCATCTGCCATTGCTTCATCAATAGAGGTAGGCTCAATTGTTGAGAGTAAGCCAAAAAACAGTGGTATCTTTTATTGATGATCTAGTCCTCAAAGGATCCCATGCACTTCCAATTATTAGAGTTTCAAGAATAGATGACTTGTACTTCCATCCATATCTTCCTTCTAAATTATCTTGATTGTTTCTGAATTGATCAAATTCATCCTTTGAAGATTTATGATATTCTTCTGATTTGCTTATATTTTATGATTTTTCAAGTTCTTTGGGTTTGTCTGCATCTGCTTCCAGTAAACCTACACTATCGTCATCTTGCTTTGACTTATCAAGGTCAGGTTGTTTGTCATCAAATTTAACATGTATAGATTCTTCCATAATATGAGTTTCTCTATTAAACACTCTATAAGCCTTAGATATTTTAGAGTATCCAATGAAGGTACACTTTTGAAATCTAGAATCAAATTTACCAAGGTTATCTTTAGTGTTCAACATATAACAAGTACAAATAAATTTTTTAAAACAAGAGATGTTAGGTATTTTTACCTTTCCACAATTCATATGGTGTTTTATTCAATAAAGATCTAATTAAGACTCTATTTTGAATATAACATGCAATATTAATTGCTTCAGCTCAAAAGTGTTTTGTAACATTCATATCATTTAACATGGTTATGACTATTCTTTGGAGTGATCTATTCTTTCTTTCAACAACTCTATTTTTTTGGTGTGTTGTAGGAGAAGAGAAGTTGTGAGAGATTTCGTTCTCATCACACAAAATTTCAAATAACTTGTTTTTAAATTCACTTCCGTGATCACTTCTAATTGTTACAACCTTAAGACCCTTTTCATTCATTATTTGTTTGCAAAATCTGATAAACACTTTGTGGGAGTCATCGTTACTTCTTAAGAATTGTAACCATGTCCACCTAGTGTAATCATCTACTATAGCAAGGCCATATTTATTTCAACTTAAAGAGGTTGTTTTCACTAACCGAAAGAGATCTATATCTAAGAGCTCAAGGAGCTTTGAGGTAGAGACTGAGTTCATAGGAGTAAATGAGTTCTTTGTTTGTTTACCTTTTTGACAAACATAAAACACTTAACATATGTTTATCTATACTAAGCAAATTTATCTTATAAATGTTGTTTAACCTCTGACATGTAAATAATACATATCCATTTTTCTGACTAATTGTCTTGCTTGTTTTTTTATTGAATATAATTTCATAATTATTATCACATAATTGACTAATACTTAATAAATTATGCTTAAGACTTTTAACAAACAAGACATATTTAATAGAAGGGGAAGTATCATTGTGCTTTCTTTGCTCATTGTTAGTTCTTAGAACATAAAATTTTCTTTCGTCATATATCGTGAGCATACACTATTAGATTCCATGATTGGTGTTTTAACTTGATTGTTGAGGACATCTGCAACATAGACAATTTGTTTCTTAGGCACTCGAATTTGGTTGGGTTCTGGTTTGTTAGTCTTGAAAGGTTTCTTGTCTTTCCTTGTATTTAACATGGGACAAGATAATTTGGAGTGACCTTTCTTAGAGCAAACAATACACAATATATCAGAGGGAATAAGTTTAGGTTCAATTACAGTTTCTTTAAATCTTATACCTCTTTTACCAGTTCTACTAACATCATAAATCATAGAAGCGTATTTGCTTATTTCCATACCACTAGCAAGAAAATCTTTAAATACTTCTTCATACTTATTAAAGTTACATGTGGTATTTTTAATTAATGTTGAACTATGATTACTTTTCATTCTAAGTTCAGCAATATACGTTTTTAGAGTTGCATTTATGTTCTAAGTTCATTAATATTAGTTTTCAGAGTTGTGTTTGCTGTTTTAAATTCAACACTTTGATTTTTTAACACATTAACTTTTTCAATTAGGTTTGCATTTGTTGATTCACTTCCAAAGTCTTGTTCAAAGTCTTCCAAATCGAGTAAAGTCAGAATCAGTGTCGGATTTCAAGGCTAGAGTCTTGTTCTTATTCACGGCCTCATCTTCTTCAAGCTCAATTTCATGTGATCATAGAGAGTTGATTAACTCTTCTAGCTTAAGAGTATTCAGATCATTTGCTTCCTATCTGACAGTGATCTTAGGTCTCCACTTG
Source organism: Cicer judaicum (assembly GCA_037974835.1). Taxonomy (NCBI): domain Eukaryota; kingdom Viridiplantae; phylum Streptophyta; class Magnoliopsida; order Fabales; family Fabaceae; genus Cicer; species Cicer judaicum. The sequence goes on along the minus strand of JBBPBS010000629.1, from coordinate 1,390,729 downwards.
CTTGTTAGACTCCTAAGAGTTTTCTTCACATTATCAACAGTAGTATAACTCTTTTCAAGTACATTTAGTTCTGAGACCAGGATTTGGAATCCAGAAAACATTGTTTCCATGTTTTCACCTTCTTCCATCTTGAACATCTCATACTTTTTGACTAGGAGGTTGGCCTTTGCTTCTTGAACTTCATTCCTTCATGGGTTATAATAAGACTATCATAAATACTCTTTGTTGTCTCCTTGCTTGTGCACTTGTCAAACTCCTTGAAGGTGATTGTATTTATCATGAATGTTCTGGACCTATAGTGTGTGACACCGTAAATCCAAATTGAAATAGAAAGTAAAGTGCATTAGTTTTGAAAGAGATTCGCATCGATTCCGAAGTAGAGTATAATTTTTTTTTTTAAAACTATAAGGTTCATAATGTCACACTCACACTTACATAAAAGACTTGCATAAAAATTTAAATTAAAAATCCTTGAACATCGAATATAATTGTGGTTTATTAAAAAAATATTTATGACATAAAAACACGTTCTAAACTTAGAGACAATCAATTTCCACCTCAGAATAAAAGATAAAAAAATAATAGAAATGATCAATCGAATTTACAAAAATGTAAATTAGTTCATAACTCAACAAAATATGACAAATTACTCCAACCCATTATCACCTATCAGAGCGTGGATCAACAATCGATAGTTTGAAATAATTACGCTCTCGCAAACGCCAAACACAAGCAACGAGGGGTGAGCTTCGAAAACATGTAATAGTATAAAATAATTGAAAAGAACATGTAAAATATATTAAACTTCGTATCATATCAAATCACAACTAACAAGAATAATAAGGGTAAAACATTGATACAATCCTCAATATCGAATAAGTAAATGCACAAACCAAGTAATGTTAGGCATACTGTTATACTCTAGACTCCTCCTCTTTCTTTGGTACCATTCTAACTCTGAAGTACTTGGTTAGGAGGTTTGATACTATGCCACCACGCAAGTGGATGGACAATTCAAATTGGCCCTGTCCTCATATATCCCCTCAACTCAACCAAAGACACATATACGCGACAGTCGAGGTAAACGTGTGTTGCATGGTAGCTCCCAATATTTGGAGTACTATCTCCAAGTCGTATAGGAATTCCCCACCCGAATACCTACAAAGTCTAACAATCTTGCCCTAAGGCTCAACAGCAGACCGCCATGATCAGGCTCATTCAGTTGTACTTCCCCAAAATCATTAGGCTTGTCAGACCCTACCTATATGACGATCAAATAATCTCCACTTCAAAAATTATCAACATCTACTTTCTCACCCCGTTGGCCTAGGTTACTCACTCTATTAAGAGAACCATCATTGGCACAGATCGTATTCATCACTATTCAATTAAACACAATATGCATTTCATGATATTCATAAAAGGTGGCAACATCATAAGTCAATGAGTACACATGGTCATTGTAGATTTCCATAGTCATACATTACATTCAAAATTTATCATCATAATATGTAATGTTAAACAATAAAGGTTCTTCACTCATATATAATAATAATACTAGATCATTCACACACACCACATCAATTGCAAGACAACTAATTACGATTCATCATATTGTATATCATATATCAATATCAACGATGAATATAAACAAAGTACATAATGCATCAAATACGCAATTCTACAATAATTCAACTACCACACAATCTTCAAAATCAAATCAAACGACATCCTATAAAAGTTTCAAATTCCTATTTTAACCTCACCAAATTCAAGTTTAGCTTATTAGTCAATTATTACTCAAAAAGGCTTCAGTCATACGTAGCGAGCCTCGAATGAATTATGAGAAATACGATTTTCCCGTTTATCTCATTTTATTTACACTCATGAATTCGAACTCACTCTCACCCCATACCTCAAGTTGACACTTTCGTACGATACAAAGATCATAATAATTTTCAGCAACCATGCCTTGTCGACAACGCACAACGAATGAGTCCAAAAGCATCGACGAATTTGCAGAGTCCATGTAACATGGTTGATAATTTACACGGAGCATAAAAACCAATATTATTTAATTAATAAAAATATTAAGAGAAGAAACATCTTCAAAGAAAAGTGAAACAAGTTATTAGAAAAGGCCTCACCGACGTGTTGGAGCATCAATAGGTCTGACATCAAACTTCACCAAAAGACACAAATGAGTAGTGCTTCTTGAAGGTTTGGACTAGAGGAATCCAAAAATGATATCAATTTTTGAAGACGATGAATGTGATGGCCGAAATTTAACAACACAACCGCGACGAGGGTGAAAACCCATTTTTTGAAGTATAACGATTGATGATTCTAAGCATAGGTAATGGAAGAATGTGTTTCGTGGAGTCTAAATATGGCATCCGTTTTCGTTGGTGATAGTCGTGGTGCTTGGGATCTTTATGACAAGGCGGAGATGTGATTTTTGACAAAGAGTAATAAGGCATTTCAATTTGTGATTCGGGTTGACAATGAAAGATGAGATCGCAATGATCATGAATGTGATCTCGGTTTTGCACCACACCCACTATAATGGTTATGATTGACGAATGAAGAAAGAGAAGAAAATGGTGGAGGGTGGCGGCTTACGCGAAGAAGAAGATGAGGATGGAACTGTTTCTCGATCATTCTTTTCTCTTTGTTTTTCTTATTATTATTATTATTATTATTATTATTATTAATTAGATTTTACTCTTACAAGTGGGTCTAATTCGTAAAACACATTTTACTCATTTATTTATTTTTTATTTTATTTTTAAACATAACTTAATTATTATATTATTACTAATATTTCAAAACTAACATGTTATAAAATAAAGTAATTAAAGAAATGAAACTTTTAAATTACATTAATAACTAAAACTCTCATATTCAATATAACCACTATAATTATACTTATTTTTTTTCAAACACTCCCATTAAAATACTACCACCAGAGAATATTCGAAATAAGAAAAATAAAAGAAAATAAATATAACATCAACATTTCATATTAATTTCTAAATTATAATAAATATATAAAAAATCATCATTCGACATGAAGTAAATAAACCAAAGGAAATCAATCACCGTATTACTTATATCTTAAGATAATTATTTATAAAATAAATAACTAAAAATAGGAAATAGTTATAAATAAAAATATAAATATGAACATTCTTAACATCAGTCAAACGTAAAAAAAAATTACATTAATTGGGTACATGTATATACACGTAAAATCGCATAAAATCTCGGTCTTTAAAATATTATACTAAAATACTATTATTTTTAGAAAAATATATAAAATAATAAAATAAAATATTTATTACTTACATCACTCATTTAATATAATATGTGTTAAATTAGCACATCATAGAAAACATGCATATAACAAAAATTAGTCACAAAATTTATCAACATATATTTTAAAATAATTTTAACATCAAATTAATTATTTAAATCCTATTTAATTAATAACATAATCTATTATAAAATTTAGTGTGTTACATGGTGCATCTTGTATATCTTCTTGTGATCAACATTTATCTCCCTTCTCGGAACTTCAGTACTATAAGTATTTTTCAAAGCAATATAACCATCTTACATCAAGTCCCAAAATTCAGGATCTTGTGAAAGATAGAAACTTTTCAGCCTATCCTTCTAGTACTCAAAACGTTCTCCATCAAACAAAGGTGGTCCGTTGATGTTTGTCCAACAACTTCTTCACTGAATCTAGACATATTGAATCCTAGGATATTTTCTTAAAAATTGTAAAGTGTTCAACCTAGAAATTATGCTCTGATACCAATTGAAGGTGCAACCATGCAAAATGGGGGTTGAATTGTCTTTTCCGAAGTTGATAATTTTTTTTATATTTAATATACAAATAAAAAACTAGTTTGGTTTTAGTGACTTACTTTGAGTAGAAGCAATCAAATTCAGAGGGAGCAAGCAATGAAAGCATAAATAATTTGACTCATAGATTTATCCTGATTCACCACTAATTTGGTTACATCCAGTACCCTCGTTAAGAAGGCTTTAATCCACTAATGGAAATACCTTGTATTAAAAAGCACTTAACCCTCCAAGCCAATCTTCCTAAACGGCATGACAACTCATGACGTTTGAGGAATTAACCACCTTGACCCAACAAGCCAAGCCTTCTTCTAACAACCTGTCAAACCTATATTGAAGAAGGAACTAAATTAGTATTGGGTTGGATACAAAAAATTGGAACTTTAAGTGTTTGCTTCTAACATAGTAAATAATGATAATGATGATGATGATGATGATAATAATAATAATAATAATAATAATAATAATAATAATAATAATAATAATAATAATAATAATAACTCTCACACTCTAAGAAAAAACTCTTGAAAAATATTTCTGATTCGAACAAGTGTTTCTCTCTTTGAACTATACGACTACTATTTTCTCCATTTCAATGACTTTCTTCTTTAGCCTTGGGTATATATTTATAGTTAAATTTTGGGCTTCAATTTATTCCTTGTTTAATTATGAATTGTATTTTGTTTAGATTGGGCTTGTAAATTCTTCATATTGATTATGTTCCTATTTTGTTTAGATTGAGATTGTAAATCCTTCAGATTGATGTTGTTCGTATTTTGTTCAGATTGCATTTGTAAATTATTTATACTGGTTGTTATAATTTTGTTTTATATAAATCTTGATCAAGTATTCTTCAAATTTTGACCATATCTTCTTTTACACTCTTTGATGTCAAATATATTGTTCTCGTAAAATACATTTTCTATCATCAAATCTCTAAGTATAATATAAACTTAGTTCCAATATTCATAATTAATTTTGACCAGAACCTTATTCTTCTTTAGTGAACCTTATTCTTCTTTATGCTGATAAGTTAGTTAGGAATCTAGGAAAAATGTGATTAAGGACTATTTAGATTCGAAACTTAGAATGGGAACTAATATGTATGCCCCTGGAGCATTTCCTTTTCTTGCCTCTCATGTTCTTCTTAATTGTTGCCTCTAATACCTTATTCATGATTTTGGGCATTTTTCCTTTAATTCAAAGCTCATGATTTTTGACATGTTGCCTTTGAAGTTATTTATCAAGTTTAGGTATTTCTGCTTGTGATTTCTCTTTATGTTTTTTAATTTCCATTTTATGTTTCTTAACAATATGCCTTTGTTAGCTGTTTTTTGACTTCATATATTTTGCCTTTGGAGAGAGTTTCCCTCTGATCTTGTTGCTTCTGACCCATGCGCCCTTGGTCATGTTGTATCTCGTTAGAGCTTTCCTCTAGTCATGTCGTCGCTGAATTGTTACTCGACAATTCACTTCCTCGGTTAGGAGTTTTGCCTCCAGCTAAGTCTACCTCTGGTTCCAATGTTTGATTAGGGACTTAGAATTTAGTTCCCACTTGATTTTCAATATATTGTTAAGTTATTTGTAAGTGTTATGGATGAATGATTGATGACTCTCCATCATTTACATATATATTTTTCATTGTTTTTAGACTTATTTATCTTTAATCTTTAGTTAATTTAAGAATTTGTTTGATATATTTTGTTGATGCTAGTTCTTTGAGATGATAAAATATTTATGTTCTTATTTCCTTGATTAAGTAGAGATTTTTCATAGTTTTACTTTGTTTCTTTGTTTTAGGGCAGTGATGAATTTTGGTGAGAATCAACATGACCTATGTAGAGTATTTCAGTTGTATATTGAGTTATAAATGCCCAATTGGAGTAAAAGCAAGTGAAAATTAAAGCTAAGATCCATAGGTACAACTATCATGTAGACACCGGGATGAAATTTAGACTCTAAAGAAGAGACAAATGCATTAAATGCCAGACAAGATATATTATGCGCTTGAAATAAGACAACTCTCATGTTTAATTGTAAGAAGAAAAATATTTTGAGAAGGTAGTCTATGAGTATTAGTAAAATAAATTTTTAAAAAAATTTCTCAAAAAGATATTCTCATGTTTTGTCATTTGACAAAAGGAGTAAAAAAAGGGTTACAAACAAAAAAGAAAATAATTATAGGGAACTACTAATTTAGGTTGGTCAGTCTAACTAAGGTTAAACTTATGGTAGTTTGAATATTATCTTGATTCTTGGATGTTTGTTCCTTAGATGCTTCACTCTTAGTTTCCAAGCATTCAAAATCTTCATTTTTGACATACTAGAAAGGATTGATGCACTTCTAGAGGCATATTTTGCAGATCTTGAAGCAACATCAATAGAAGCATCCAAGGAGGGTATCTCAATTTGTGGAATGAGCATAAGGATTTATAGTAGGGCTAATGGAAGTGGTAGATGCCACATGAACAAGGGTTGAGGGAGGAACAAAGGAGACTTCTAAATAGGTATCAAATACTAAGTCAATGATGATTGAAGCTGTTGTCTTAACTCCATGGTGAAAGGGATTCACAATTCTATGTGAGGTAGGGTCAGATGCAGGGGTGGAAAGGGTAGGTGTGTTTGATAGGGTTAGTGTGAGTAGCTAATTGTGTTGGGTTTGGAGTGTTGGCCTTGAGAAGGAGAAGATGTGTTTTATGTCTAAGATTTGAATTTTTTTTTGCTATGGTTACCTTAAACATGTCATATAAGGAGTCACAATCAGAGAAGGTATCAAGGGAAAGCTTAGAGGAAAGGCCAGCTATGTTCATATGCTTGATAGAGGGTATGAGCGGTTTTGGGTCAAGGTTTTTATTATTACTCGTATTACAAAATATAGTAAAGGGAGTCGTTTTCTCAAAATTTGGTGTTACCTTATGTTTCTTTCTCATAGTTATGTTTTTTGCATCCTCGTTGCATTTGTTTCTTCTATCTCATCCTTTTTTATACTCAATGCCTTAGCAACTGTTTTGCTTTTCTTCTTAAAATCTTGATCACCTTTAGGCAAAGGGAAATAGACTGGAGCCATGTCTTGGTTAGAGTAACACATCCTCATCTACTCCAAAACTACTTATTTATTATGTTCTTCAAAGATAGAAGCATAAGAGTCTTCAACCACAAAGGCAATGACTTGAGATATACTAATTTGACCAAATATCCTTATGACATCACCACAAGATGGAATGCAATTCTTGGGAGAGATCAGTTGCATCTTGATGACGTTTGAAAATGTTGAACATTGGTGCAGATGATGAAACCAAGTGTTCTTCTGGAATAACTTATGTTACTTATTCTGGAGCTTCAATGAGGGGAGTTCTCATCAACACAATAGTGAAAAGTCTAGGGTATTGGATTGTTTGGATCTTTCTAACCTAGATTTGATAACACATGATTGCATGTGTTCCAAAATCACGTTTGGAAGATTGATCTTGATCCTCTATGAGATATTCCACATTAGACCCTTTTGGTTTTTTCTAACATAGGCCACAAACCCACCTTTGAATACCATTAACCCAATCAAAAATTTGAAAAGTACCCTGTATTTGCATAGACTTAGAGTTCTTCTCAGGATCTTTGAACAACTCCTTATTAATCATGAATGAGACAAACCTTGACTCATAACAATATTAAACCAAGATCCCTTCATCTGGACATCTTGTAATAGCTGTTAGCAATTGTTGAGTAATCTTGATGGGAAGCCTTAACACTGTACTAGATAGTTCTCCGTCTTTGTTTGCACCAATAAATCAAAAGAATTATTTGACTATAACATCTAAAGCCACATCTTGTTCTAGGTTAAAGTACTCGAACCAACCCACACCAACAAAGTCCTTAATAAAATCTAATTCATTTTCTGCTATATTTTTTACGTTACCTTGAAGGTCATGAAGCGCTTCTAAATGATCAAGATTGCATTTCCTGGTAGGAACATAAGAAGTATTTCCAAGTGTATGGCTTGAGAATAAACTTGAAGCCATTAAAGCAAGATAGAATTAGAGATTTTTCAGGAAGTTTAAGGTTTAAAAGAGAGAAAGTGCACAAATACGTGAATGATGAATGATTTTTATGAAAATGCCAGAGTTTTTAAAACCATAACTAGCTCACCCGCGGAAACACATTGAAACACCACTTATCAAAGAATCACAACTTACAAAAATAAATATTCAAATGAAGATTTAATTGAATTCAAATTGATCAAAGGAACAAAAAATTTCAATTTCATCAAAGGTAGAGCATATATACATTTAACCATTTACCCAATTTTACAAGAGGAAAAAATACGGAGGCTTAAACATCATTCTTTCATAAGCAGAATGTTTAAATTTTTATTTATAAAAATTGAATATGTTCTTAGTAACGGGTTTGTGATAATATTAGCCCATTCATTATCAGTGACAACAAATTTAATATCTAATATACTCTTCTAGACATAATCCCTTATAAAATGATGTTTAATCTTTATGTGTTTTTCCCTTGAATGTGAAATAAGACTTTTTTTGTTTAAAAATATAGCTAAAGTATTACCAGAGCAAAAAAGAATGTTACTCTAATTAATTTTGAAATTTTATAGCTGAAGTATTAAGGATTGTTGTAGAGATATATTATTCTTTTGATGTTGATAGAGCAATAGTCCCTTGTCTTTTGCTCAACCAAGAGATTAGATTATCACCAATGAATGTACAATTCCCACTGGCGCTTTTCCTTTATTGCTTGTCTCCAACATAGTCAATATCAAAGAAACTTAATAACCTTCCTACTAACTTTATCCTTTAGCTATATGTCTAACTTTGTTTCTAACCACTTCACCTTTCTCATTCAGTTTAATTTTATAAAAACCTGCTTGGATCTAATTTACTTCTTTCCTATAGGCTTGGGTACGAGGTCTCATACATCATTTTTTTAATTGATTCAACTCTTCTATCATAACCATTATCCATCGATAAACTGATAGAGCTTTGTCTTTAGTTGTAGGTGTAATTTCAAATAGTAGTCTGAAGATAAGTGTTTCTTTCAAAGCGGATCTGGTTCTCAGAAGATCATTTGCACTTCCTATGATCAAATGGTTGGGATGAGAAGATCTGTATTTCTATCTAGGTTTGGATTCCTGATGATCTTGATTTGTGAGAGATTCATTTTGCTTGTTCTTGAGTTATCATGCATATCTTCTGATTCATTTGAAGTTGGTTTGTTGATTCCTCTGATATATTTGGTTCCTCTAATATTTGTAGATCTACAAAGTATACATCTAGCTTTGACTTTTTACAATCACGCTTTTTGTCATCAAACTTGACATGAATTGATTCCTCAAAAATCGGTGTTTATTTAGGCTTTAGACCTTTATCCCAAAAAGGTGCACTTTTTAGATCAAGAATCAAATTAGCCGAAATTCTCTTTGGTATCCAAAACATAACATAAGCAACCAAATTGATGAAAGTATGAAATGTTGGACTTTATTCCTTTCTACAACTCATAAAGAGTCTTATAAAGACTAGGTTTGATGTAGATACTATTATGAACATAACATGCAATGTTTACTGCTTCTGGCAAAAAAATGTTTGGCAACACTTATTTCGTGAATCACGGTGTGCCTAATTTCCTGAATAGATCTAATTTTTCTTTCTACAACATTTTTCTATTGAGAGGAAAATTTATGTAAAATTCCATTTTCATCACAAAAGTTTTCAGAAAGCTTATTTTCAGACTCACCCTTGTGATCACTATCAATCGTTAGAATACAAAAACCTTTTTTGTTTTGAACTTATTTCCATAATGTAGTGAAGGTTTTATGTGACACATTCTTGTGTTTAAGCAAATTTACTCATGTCCATCTGTAATAATCATCAACATTAATTAGTCCATACTTTTTACCACTGACAGAGATAGTCTTTAAAGAGCAAAATAAATCAAGATGTAAAACTTCAAGTGGTCTAGAAGTGGAAAGCAACATTTTTATAGGAAAATGATGATTTTGTTTGTTTTCCTTTCTAACAAGCCTCCAATGAACATTTAATTTGTATTTAAGACTTGAAGTGTCTTCGAATATATCAATTTTGATGATTTGCAAACATTCATAAGGTACCATAATAGTTTATTGCTTATTCCCTACTTGTAATCAAAACATATCTTAGATTTATTTTTAACAACTAATATTGTTACCTTTGTAGAGAGTACGATGAATGTGGTAATAGTCACACTAAAGGAGGAAAGTGAATCAAAGCCAAAAGACAAGATCAAGATTTTAGTGAATGGTTTAAAATTCGAGCCTTGGAAAATGATGTGTCAATTCACCTCAAAGCATTATCTAGAGGTCTAAATGATGCTGTAAAGATGTTTTCAGATTACCTCATCATTGGTTATAGATTTCACACTATGAAACGTGATGCAAGATGCAAAATTCAAAATTTTGGTGGAACTTTGGTTTCTTTGATTGAACGTTTTGCAAGTTCTAAGGATGAAAATCCTAAACCAGGTCTTGTCACTTACTATGGAGCAATTAATGACATAATTGAGTTAGACGATTATAGTCAACTCAAAATTGTATTATTTAAGTGTGATTGGTTTGAGGCGAAAGAAGACAAACATGAGCTTACTTGTGTACATTTCAACAAAAAAATGTTATCAAAATGATCCATTTGTCCTAGTCTCTCAATTCCACCAATGTTTTTATATGAAAGATCCTTTCGATGAAAATAAACATTATGTTATGAAAACTGTTCCTAGAGATATCTTAAACATGGGTGACCAATCAAATGCTAAAACTCAAGAAGAATATTTGGATGATCCATTTTATGATATTGGAAATATAAATGCATCAAATAATGAAAACAACCTCAATTGGGTTAGCGAAGATATTCCAGCAACAATAGTTGAGAAGTCTGAAATGTTATGAAGGACTTTGAAGCCAAAGATGATTATGACTTGGATGATGAAGAGCTATTAATTTGTATATTTTATTTGTCGTTTTCAAAAAAATGTTATATTGACTTGTTTCTATATTCCTCTTACTGTTAATATATTGGTGCCATCATATTGGCTTATTTTTATATTCATCTTACTGTTTTGTTTATTTTTAAATCGGTATTAGTAGATTGACAAAAACAATTTTGTTTATTGTCCTCTTAATGATGTTTTATTTATTTTTCTACAGAAAATGAATAAGGAAGCAAATTTAAAACAAAAGATGAAAGCTCAAGACCAACGTCAGAGAAATACTTCCAAGTTAGAGCTACTTCAAGCAAGATCAAGCGATGAATTACTAAGGAGATTCAAAGTCATGCATGAAAAGATAATGTGAGGCATTGGAGTAACTAATGAACATATGGTTGGAACCAAAGAACCCATTGGCAAGCAAAACAATCCATCACGCTTGACTCATAACCATTTTAAACCAACATCTCTTCATCTGGACATTTTGTAATAGCCGATAGCGATTGTTGAGTAATCGTGATGGGAAGCCTTAACAAAGTTCTAGATAGTTCTCTGTCTTTGTTTGCACCAACAAATCATAAGAATTATTTGACTGTAACATCTAAAAGCCACATCTTGTTCTAGGTTAAAGTGCTCGAACGAATCCACACCAGCAAAGTCCTTAATGAAATATAATTCATTTTCTGCTATATTTTTTATGTTACCTTAAAGGTCATGAAGCGCTTCTAAATGATCAAGATTGCATTGCATGGTAGGAACATAAGAAGTGTTTCCAAGTGTAGGGCCTGAGAATAAACTTGAAGTCGTTAAAGCAGGAGAGAATTAATGATTTTCCAGGAAGTTTAAGGTTTAAAAGAAACAAAGTGCGTGAATACGTGAGGATTATGAGTGATCATGAATGGTGAATGATTTTTATGAAAAAGCTTGAGCTTTTAAAACCATAATTAGCTCACGCGTGTAAACACATTTGAACACCACTTGTCAGAGTATCACAACTTACAAGAATAACTATTCAAATTAATATTTAATTGAATTGATATTGATCAAAAGAACAAAAAAAAAATCAATTTCATCAAAGGTAGAGTATATATACATTTAATCATTTACTCAGTTTTAATGGAGGAAAAAATACAGAGGCTTAAACATCATTCTTTCATAAGCAGAATGTTTAAATTTTTATTTATAAAAATTGAATATGTTCTCAGTAAGGGGTTTGTGAAAATATTAGCCCATTGATTATCAGTGACAACAAATTTAATATCTAATATACTCTTCTACACATAATTCCTTATAAAATGATGTTTAATCTTTATTTGTTTTTCCCTTGAATGTGAAATAAGAGTTTTTTTTGGTTAAAAATATAGCTGAAGTATTATTAGAGAAAATAAGAATGTTACTCTAATTGACTTTGAAATTTTATAGTTGAAGTATTAAGGATTGTTGCTGAGATATATTCTTCTTTTGATGTTGATATAACAATAGTCCCTTGTCTTTTGCTCAACCAAGAGATTAGATTATCACCAATGAATGTACAATTCCCACGAGCGCTTTTCCCTTATAACTTGTCTCCAACATAGTCAATATCAAATAAACTTAATAACCTTCCTACTAACTTTATCCATGAGCTATAACTCTAACTTTGTTTCTAACCACTTCGCCTTTCTCATTTAGTTTTTATTTTATTTTTGAAAAACCCGATTGGTTCTAATTGACTTTTTTTCTATAGGCTTGGGGACAAGGTCTCCTACACCATTTTTTTAATTGATTCAACTCGTTTTGCATAACTATTATCCATCCATAAACTTATAGAGCTTTGTTTGTAGTTGTAGGTGTAATTTCAAATAGTAGTATGAAGATAGATGTTTCTTTAAAAGCGGATCTTGTTTTCAAAGGATCATTTGCACTTCCTTTGATCAGATGGTTTGGATTAGAAGATTTGTATTTCCATCTAGGTTTGAATTCTTGATGATCTTGATTTTTTAGAGGTTCATTATTGCTTGTTCTTGAGTTATCAAGCATATCTTCAGATTCATTTGAGGTTGGTTTGTTGGTTCCTCTGATATATTTGGTTCCTCTGATATATTTGGTTCCACTGATATATTTGGTTCCTCTGATATTTGTAGATCTACAAAGTTTACATCTAGCTTTGACTTTTTATGATCACGCTTTTTGTCATAAAACATGACATGAATTGATTCCTCAACATTCGGTGTTTATTTGATGTATATTCTATAGGATTTAGACCTTTATCCCAAAAAGGTGCATTTTTGAGATCAAGAATCAAATTAGCCTAAATTCTCTTTGGTATCCAAAACCTAACATATGCAACCAAATTGATGAAAGTATGAAATGTTGGACTTTATTCCTTTCTACAACTCATAAAGAGTCTTATAAAGAATGGGTTTGATGTAGATACTGTTATGAACATAACATGCAATGTTCATTGCTTCTGGCAAAAAATGTTTGGCAACATTGTTTCTACAACATTGTTTGTTGAGAGGAAAATTTATGTAAAATTCCATTCTCATCACAGAAGTTTTCAAAAAGATTATTTTACTGAATAGATTGTTTGATTATTTTGTTTGTTTTCCTTTCTAACAAGCCTCCAATGAACATCCGATTTGTATTTAAGACTTGGAGGGTCTTTGACTATATCAATTGCGATGATATGCAAACATAAATAAGGTACCATAGTAGTTTATTGTTTATTCCTTACTTGTAATCAAAACATATCTTAGATTTATTTTTAACAACTAATATTGTTACCTTTGTAGAGAGTACGATGAATGTGTTAATAGTCACACTAAAGGAGGACAGTGGATCAAGGCCAAAATACAAGGTAAAGATTTTAGTGAATGGTTTAAAATTCGAGCCTTAGATAATGATGTGTCAATTCACCTCAAAGTATTATCTAGATGTCCAAATGTTGCTGCAAAGAGGTTTTCAGGATACCTCATCAATGGTTACAAAATTCACACTATGAAACATGATGCAAGATGCAAAACTCAAAATTTTGGTGTAACTTTGGTTTCTTTGTCTGAAAGTAATGCAAGTTCTAAGGATGAAAATCCTAAAACTGGTCTTGTCACTTACTATGGAGCAATTAATGACATAATTATGTTAGACTATTATAGTCAACTCAATTTAGTGTTGTTTAAGTGTGATTGGTTTGAGGCTAAAGAAGACAAATATGGGCTTACTTGTGTTTATTTCAACAAAAATTGTTATCAAAATGTTTCATTTGCCCTGGTGTCTCAATTCCACCAATGTTTTTATGTGCAAGATCCTTTCGATGAAAATAAACATTATGTTATGAAAACTGTTCCCATAGATCTCTTTAACATGGGTGACCAATCAAATGCTACAACTCATGAAGAATATTTGGATGGTCCATTTTATGATATTAGAAATATAAATGCATCAAATAATGAAAACAGCCTCAATTGGGTTAGGTAAGATATTCCAGCAACAATAGTTGAGAAGCCTGCACATGTTATGAAGGAATTAGAAGACAAAGATGATTATGACTTGGACGATGAAGAGCTATTAATCTGTATATTTTATTTGTCCTTTTCAAAAACATGTTCTATTGAATTGTTTTTGTTCTCTTGTTACAGTTAGTATCTTGGTGCCATCTTATTGGCTTATTTTTATATTTATCTTAGTTTTGTGTTTATTTTTAAATTGATATTAGTAGATTGACAAAAACAATTTTGTTTATTGTCCTCTTACTAATATTTTCTTTATTTTTTTAATAGAAAATGAATAAGGAAGCAAATTTAAAACAAAAGATGAAAGTTCAAGACCAATGTGAGAGAAATACTTCCAAGTTTGAGCTACCTCAAGCAATGAATTACTAAAGAGATTCAAAATCAAGCTTGAAAAAATAATGAGAGGCATTGGAGTAACTAATGAAGATATGGTTGGAACCAAAGAACCCATTGGCAAGCAAAACAATCCATCAACTAATAAGATTGCACCACTAGCACAATTCAAGTTATCAAATTTTACAGCAATTGATCAAATAAATATATCTTCAAATAAGGATCTTTGTTCAACCAAAAAAAAGTTTGACAATGTCAAGAAAGTTTCAAATGAAGCATCAATGACTAACAATCAAGGATCAAGAAAAAATCATGATCCAAAAGGTCGTATTATGAATCAAAGAAAATCACCCTTGCAGAATCAAAAAGCCAAAAAAAGTGTGGAGAATGAAGAAGTTCAATCACCAATGAGAAAGGCATAGAAAACCAAAAGAATGCCATTGTGAAAATCAATGTTAATTGAAGATTTTCTTAAGGAAAATAATGAACTTGATGATGAAGAAGAGCTGGGAAATGATACAGGAAGTGAAGAGAAAGAATATGTCATGGAAGAAAAGAATGAAGAACAAGATAAAGATGACGAACGTAATGGTAGTTATCAAATATTAATTTCTTATATATATATATAATATTTGTTACTCATCTTTAGGATTTTATCTTATCTTATGTAAACTTAATGTCAAAATAAGGACAACTAAGAAAAAAAACTAGGGGACCAACTCAATGCTTGAATATACATGGAAGAAACTTTCGTATAGAAGTCACCTTAAACAATGACGGATAAGTGATAAGACCTGATGACAAAGTTGTAACTAACTTAGGGTATTTCCTTGGCACTATCGCAAGGAATTCAACCTTTTGTCCCTTGATTTATACAAACTTTAAGAAAGAGTACAAAAATCACGATGAACGTATATGGCCTTATATTCAGGTATAAGAGTTTAATTTTCATATTTTATTTGATCATCAATTAGTTATCACATATTGATCACAACAATGTTTTTCAAAATAAATTTATCATTCCTGAGAAAGGAAAGAAAGCTGTTTTTTCTCAAATAAATGATGCATGGAGATGTTACAAATGTTATATCAAGAGGACACATTTTTTGAAATACTCAACCTTGAAGGAAATGTTAAAAAAAATAGGACTGAAAGCATACCAGAACCTCATTTCAAGAAATTGTTGAAATATTGGAATAAGGCTTAATTGCAGTTTTGGTCCCCCTATTTTAGGTGAATCGCGAAAGTAGTCCCCTCATTTTATTTCTCCTAAGTTTTGGCTCCTCAACAAGAATTTAGATCCAAAATTTGATGAATTTTTTTTCCCATTTATTTAAGTCGCCCATGCCTCAAGATCTCATGGTGCATCAATTGTACCTGAAACCTATTATCATAAATGGTGTAGTAGGACTTCAAAAAATGAAATTTCATCATGTTTTGGACCAAAATTTTGTTTGGGGAGAAATAAAATGGGGGGACTGCTTTCGCGATTCAACTAAAATAGGGGGACCAAAACTGCAATCAAGCCTAGTATCATCCAAGTAAGTTTGTGCATATTTTACATTACTTTTAGTCACTTTGTGTTGTATAGAATCTTTTCCATATATATCATACTTTAATTTTTTTTCACTTACATTGGACAACATAAGCAAGAAAAATATTGTCAAATTGGCTAAATAGAAGTTTATGCATCGAATGGGGCCAACAAATTTTCCTAGAATTCGTGCAAAAGAGGTACAATATTTACTCTTATTTATGTGTATTTGTTATATATAAATAACAAGTTATTCTAATAAGTTTTATTTACCAACTATACCAATAAAGCGTGCAAAGAACGAAAATGGAGAGGAAGTCACCCAAGCTGAAATGTTTGTAATAACTCGTCAATGAAGAAAAGGAAAAATTGATAAAGAAACATAGAATGTCATTGTATGTTTATTTAAATCAGTTAGGCTAAGGTTTATAAAAAAGCTTATTAGACCTGACAGACCGACCTATATATATTTTATTATTTATTAATATTATTTTTTTATTATTATATTAACAATATTATTTCCTATTTTAAATTATATCAAAAGCAATCACTCAATAGTCATTCCATATTTGGTAGTTATTTCATATTCGGTAGTGATTCTATATTTGTTAGTTGTTCCATATATGATAGTCGTTCAATTAGTCAATTACTTAGTATTCATTTCATATTTATTTGAGAGATAATAATGGGTGCATTTGTGAAAAGAAAAATCTATTCTTTAAAACAAAAAGTTATTTTTTAGGCTTTAAAGGATTTTGTTTCAAATTTTTTAAAAATTATTTTGCTAGAAAAATTATTTTTATTTAATATATATATAAATATATACATTCATATTGATATGTGGAGATCATGTGGTACGAGTAGAGCATTTAAATATTTTAATAGCATTTAAATATTTTAATATAAATAAAGCTTTTAAACAGGCTTACAGGTCACACTTTTAAAAAGGTCAGGCCAAAAGAAAAAACCCATGATAGGCCACAGACCTAAAAAATTAATTGTAGGTCAGGCTCAAGCATTTCAAAGCTTGATCTGGCCTATTTGCATTTGTCATATCATTTGGGCACAACATTTAAACATAATTAGTAAAAAAATATTTAAATTCAAAAAACAAAGTTGAAGAAGAAATACTTAAATATGTGTTTTAAAATAAAAACAATAATAATAATAATTAATATTAAAATATTAAATCAATTAAAAATTGTTATATGTAAGTGCTACATCAGCATCTGTTAAAGGAAATTGTAGACGCGACCAATTCTAATGATGGAAAATATTTATAGACCATTATTCGTCGAAAAATTTTAAAAGGGTAAAATAAAAATTGAAAGATTTAAAAGATAAAAAACTTATCTAACTAAAATATGAATAATATAATGAATAAGTTTAGTATATGTATTTGCACGTGTTACCAATTGATTTTAAGCTTAATAGTTTTTAATAAAGGAATTTAAGAATTATTTAATTGTATATGTAATAATTAGTACTCCTTCCATCCTACAAAATTTATCACATAAATTTATCCTAACCGAAAACTTCACACATATTAAGAAATTATATACAATAAAAGAAATAAATGATAAAAAGTAAGTTTAATTGCAGTTTTGGTTTCTCTATTTTAGGTGAATTATAAAAGTAGTCCCCTATTTTATTTCTCTTCAGTTTTGGTCCCTCAAACAGAATTTTGATCCAAAATTTGATGATTTTTTTTTTCATTTATTTAAGTAACATGGCTCAAGATCTCATGATGCAATAATTGTACCTGAAATCTATTATCATAAATGGTGTAATACGGCTTCAAAAAATGAAATTTCATCAAGTTTTGGACCAAAATTTTGTTTGGGGGACCAAAATTAGGGAGAAATAAAATGGAGGGACTACTTTCGCGATTCAACTAAAATAGGGGACCAAAACTGCAATCAAGCCTAGTATCATCCAAGTAAGTTTGTACATATTTTACATTACTTTTAGTCACTTTGTGTTGTATAGAATCTTTTGCATATATATCATACTTTAATTTTTTTTCACTTACATTGTAGAACATTAGCAAGAAAAATATTGTCAAAAGGGCTAAATAGAAGTTATGCATCAAATGGGGCCAACAAATTTTCTTAGAATTCGTGCAAAAGAGGTACAATATTTATTCTTATTTATGTGTGTTTGTTATATATAAATAACAAGTTATTCTAATAAGTTTTAATTACTAACTTTACCAATAAAGCGTGCAAAGAAGGAAACTGGAGAGGAAGTCAACCAAGTTGAAATGTTTGTCACAACTCGTTAGTGAAGAAAATGAAAAATTGATGAAGAAATAGAGAATGCCATTGTATATTTTTCTTCTCATTATATGTTTTTCATGTCTAAATTTTCAAATTTTAACATTGATTTTTTTTCCTATCAGGCAAAACTTCAAGATTCAATTCAAAACTCTAGTGAGCCTCCTGGTCAAGCCTTTCAATCATTGTTCGACAAAGAAAAGTCTGGTAGAATTCGTTGTTATGGAAGAACAGTTGCACTAACAATGTTAAAAAAAATGAAGAGATTGTTAACATTATGAAGGTGAAATTAGTAGCATGAAGTAAAGGATGGAAGAATATGAGTCATTTACAAAGAAAAGGATGGAAGCATATGAGCAACTTCTAAAATGTGTGTTGAAGCAGCAAACCCCATGTTTAAGTGAAACTTTTGTTGATAACATGATGGGACATGCTTTAGGTATTGCAAATAGTGCGGCACTCCATTCTTTTATATCAACCCATGTTCTTGAAAAGGTATAAGTATGTTAGTTTGATTTACTTAACTGTGAGATAATTAAGTTGATTTAATTGCTATGATTAAGTATCTTGTAGACTTATAAATTGTTGGTCTGTAGTACTTGTGATATGTTGTTAGTCTTTTTTTCCAATAGGTAGTTTAACATACCTAAATAAAGTAAGTTTAGATAATGCATAGTTGATCTAGTCTAAAATAACCTATGACTAGTTACATAAAGCAAGATTGGTAAAGATTAATTAGTTGATGGTATTTATATATGATTGATTTATCATAGATTCAATATATATCAAATATTCTAAAATCTTAGTTTCATTGTGTTAAAACATTGATTTTGTTGTTGCAATAAAAATTTTTGCTTCATTTTTTTAATATTCATAACTATAATTGTATTTTTTCCTTTTTATTTATATTAATATAATAACTTTTCAGGTTCGACTTGAAGATCATCACCAAAATACATAAAGCTAGTGGAATGTATTGAAGACTTGGTTGTTTTTTGCCAATGCAAATTATGGTTGTTGCATTAGGAATAAAAAACTTGTTGGTTTTTTTTTTAGATAATCATGTATTGTTTTTTTTTTTTTTTTTTT
>JBBPBS010000629.1:1344748-1357579 GCA_037974835.1 Cicer judaicum | reverse complement strand
AAATAGTAAAAAAAAAAAAAACAAAAAGAAAATTAAAGGTGTAATTGACATTTTCATAAAATTATAGCGGTACATGTATAGAAATGGGAGTAGAGGGTAAAACTTTCCTAGCTAGATTTAATGAAGAGAAATTTATTTACAACAACAATAACCACAAGAAAAAGAAAGTATATGTTAAAACTGTGATTCTAGCAATATTATTATTTTTCTCAACAATCAATGTTAATAATTAGTTTAATATTGTCAATATTTTGTTAACGAAGAGAATTGAACCTACACCCTTCTTTTGAGTTGGAACACTAAATTTTAGCCCGACCTTGTAATGGATATATTTACCCTTAAAATTTTAATTTATCATTATTATATGGAATTTCTTAACAATTAAGTCTTTTCCAAATTAAAACAACAACGACAACTATTAAAGAAACACATCTTACCAGATTCGAAGGTGAGTGTGAAGAGAGCAAACAAAAATGCCCCCATCACAAGTAGAGTGGTTCCTAGCTTCATGGTGATATTTGTTTTTGAAAATAATGGAGTTATGAAAATGTTAAGACAATTTGAAATAAGAGGAATAGAACACGAATACAAATATATATATATAGCGTTTGCGCAAAATGTTTACAAGACTTTTACAACGCTTTTACACAGCGCTGTAAAATGAAGCGCCCTTACATAATATTTTTTAGAGCTTTTTTAAACAGCGCTGTAAAAGACATGCACTTTCAAATACTTAAATGATATATTACAGCGCTTTTGTTACAAGCGCTGTAAAAGACATGCGCTTTCAAATAATTAAATGACCTATTAGAGCGCTTTTGTTACAAGCGCTGTAAAAGCCTTGCGCTTTCACATAATTAAAAGATCTATTAAAGCGCTTATTTTACAAGCGCTGTAAAATCATTAACTTTAAATAAATAAAAACAAATTTGAAACAAATTTATGAACCTTCATCACCTTTACTCTGGGGACCCTCATCTCCTCTACGTACTGTGCGGCTATCTGTTGCTCTTCCTTTAAAAAAAATTGGATACGTTGTCTCAGGTATTGTATTTATTAATTTGTTGTTGTCAAAAAAATCTTTATTTTTTAATAATTGAAAACTAATAAAATGTTACATAATAAATCTTTTCTTTTTGAAATTTGTTGATTTGTTCTGTTTTGAAATCTTTAATGGACCTTGGTTTCCATTTTCCAATATTAGATATGTGTACTATATATTGGTATAATATTATCAGTAGCTTATTATTTTTTTAACTACATTTATATAGATCATATAATATGGATCGGAAATAGATGTCTGCCAATCGATTGTCAAAAGAGTATGAAAATGGAATGAAGGAGTTTGTTGAGTTTGCAGTGAAGAATGCAAAATATCCAAATAGAGTCGTTTGTCCTTGTTTAAAATGTCGTTTTGGAAAACGTGTTAGAGAAGATGAATTGGAAGGATATTTAGTATGGAATGAAATTGATCAAAGCTATACATGTTAGATAAGACATGGTGAGAAAAAAAAAGGAAACATTAATTTTGAGAATGGTTCGACATATGCTTTAACTAACTTCAATACAGATACATATGAGCCGGACTGAGTTAAGGAGACTGCAAAAGCAATTGAAGAAGATCTTAGGGATTGTCCTAAAATGTTTGAGAGTTTGTTGAGTGATGCAAAGAAACCATTATAAAATGGTTGTACTAAATTCACAAGATTGTTGACGATATTAAAGTTGTACAACTTAAAAGCGAGTAATGGATGGTCTGATAAAAGCTTCACAGAATTATTAACACTCTTAAAAGATATGTTGCTAGGTGATAATGAACTTTCCAATCGAACCTACGAGGCTAAACGAATTTTGTGCTCTATTGGCATGAGTTACGAAAGGATTCATGCGTGTTAAAACGATTGCATTTTATTTTGAAACGAATATGAATTACTAAAGGCGTGTTCGAAATGCACTATCTCTCGATATAAGAAGAAAGAATCTACTCTAGCAAAAGTCGTGTGGTATTTTCCTATAATACCAAGATTTAGGCGCATGAATCATAGTGAAGAAGATTCAAAACACTTGACATGCCATGCAAATGCAAGAATTAGAGATGGAAAGTTTTGACACCCTGTAGACTCCCCACAATGGAAAAAAATTGATCACGAGTATCCTAAATTTGGGATAGAGTCAAGAAATCTAAGACTTGCACTTTCTACTCATGGAATGAATCCACATGGTCTATAAAGCATCTCACACAGCATGCGGCCTGTGATTTTGTTGATTTATATCCTACCTCCATGGTTATGTATGAAGCGTAAGTTTACGACGTTGTCTCTGTTAATTTTTGGACCCAAACAATCGGAGAATGATATCGACGTATACTTGACTCCTTTAATTGATTTTAAAAATTATGTGGGAAACATGTGTGGAAGTTTATGATGGGTATAAGAAAGAATGTTTCAATTTGATGGCTATGTTATTCAGCATAATTAATGATTTTCCAACATATGATAATTTATTAGGATATAGCATTAAAGGTCAGTGTGCATGTCCTATATGTGAAGAGAGTACAAATTGGATGTGGTTGAAACATTGTAAGAAGAATGTATTTCTTGGACATCGTAGACTTTTACCTTATAGTCATCAGTATCATGGGTTGAGAAATGCATTCAATGGAAAATCAGAGGAAGGTAAAGCTCCTTTAGCACTAACTAGATATCAAATACTTGAAAAATTACAAGGTTTGACCAATAAATATGGCAAACCTTTTGCGGGAGAGCTGGTCAAAACTCGGTGGAAGAAAAAGTCAATTTTCTTTGAATTGCCATATTGGAAGTCATTGTATATAAGACATTTCCTCGATGTGATGCATATTGAAAAAAATGTATTTGATAGTATTATTGGTACGTTATTCAATGTTCTAGGAAAGTCTAAAGATGGCATCAATATAAGATTGGACTTGGTCGATATGGAAATAAGAAATGAATTGGGTCCCGTAAAGAAAGGAAATCGCACATATCTACCTCTAGCCGCTCATACTCTATCTAGAAACGAAAAAATTGTTTTATGTAAATTTCTACATGAAGTTAAAGTTCCAGAAGGATACTCTTCAAACATTAAAAATTTGGTTTGTATGAAAGACCTCAAGTTAAAAGGTTTAAAGAACCATGATTGTCATATTCTAGTGGAGCATTTGCTACCAATAGGTATACGATCCATTTTACCTGAAAAAGTTCGACGAGCCTTAACTAGATTATGTTTCTTCTTCAGGGAAATTTGTAGTAAAGTGATCGATTCTAAGAAATTACCGACATTGCAGAGGAAAATTGTTGTTACTTTGTGTGAGCTTGAAATGTATTTCCCACCCTAATTTTTTGATATAATGGTTCACCTTACTGTTCATCTGGTTAAGGAGACACAATTTTGTGGGCCAACTTATATGAGATGGATGTATCCGATAGAACGATATATGAAAATATTAAAAGGGTACGTAAAAAGTAGAAGTCGACCAGAAGGTTGTATTGCTGAACGGTACATTGTTGAAGAAGCTGCTGAATATTGTATATCATTATGAGAGAATTTGGATTAATTCATCATTTCGTATTGTAAATTGACAAACAAGTGTGAATCCCACAAGGAAAAGAAGAAGGGCATCTTAATGTACATGTTTAATTGTTTTATATAAGTCGTGTAATCTGAACTGAGTTAATGTAATTGAATTGTTTGAACATGTTTAATTGTTTTATATAAGCAGCCATGTATTTGATTTTCTGATTAATTTATTTTCTACTTATATTTAGCTTGATTTTAGTATTTTATACTAAGTTCATGTAATTTAATATAAAATAGTAATTTACATGAATTGAACTGAATATAAATTAGTAAAGAGCCTTATAAAAATAAAATAAGGAGGCCTTTTAGAGCGTTTATTTGAAAAAGTGCTTTAAAAGGCTTTTAAAAAAAACAGTCATATATTGGGTGCTCATTTTACATCGCTTTTTCAAAAAATTCTGTAAAATGTGCACTATAATGCATATATTGGGTGCATATTTTACAATGCTTTTTCAAATAAACGCTATAAAATGTGGCAATATAATGCATATATTGGGTGCACATTTTTTAACGCTTTTTCAAATAAGCACTGCAAAATGTGCATTCAATATATGCATTATAATGCACATTTTACAGTGCTCTTTTCAATAAGCGTTGTAAAAGGTGCATAATAATGCATATATTAGGTGCACCTTTTCCAAAACTTTTTAAATAAGCGCTGTAAAATGTGCATAACAAGCGCACAATACATCTACATGTTTTATAGCGCTTTTTGATTTTAAAAAAGCGCTGTTGTATCTTTTTACAACGTTCGATTCTACAGTTTTTTTTTGTTTTGAAAAAGCGCTGTAAATTGCTTAAAAAATGCGCTGTAAAATCTTATTTTTCGTGTAGTGTAAGCTTTAAAACACACTCAAATATTCACCCAAAAAAATATTCATATATTCATCCAAGCAACAACAAATCATTGATAGAAAAATATTTATCCAAATTTTCTATTTCTGTCCCATTTCCATCTCATAACACTTTTTTTTTTCTTTTGATTTCTTCCCATTTCCCTTTAGAAATCATTCCTTTTTTTTTTTTTTTCCATTCTCTCTTCAATTGATTCCTTTGATTTCCTCTTCAATATGTATTCCTTTGTAACAAGTTCCCTTCAATCAAATTTCTCTCATGATTCAACGATTTATGATTCACGATTCACACAAATACGTAAATATCGTTTTTCCTTTATTAGCAATTTGCATTGGTTGAATCATTTAATTGATTTTTATTTTTTAAATTTTCTAACTAATTTGAAGTTTCATTGAAGCTCATATGTTTATTTCTTCTATTTTCATATTTAGAGTAAAGATAGTGGAAAAACAAAAAACATATAAGAAATTTCTCATCTTCAAGCTCAAGTTAATTTCTAACTAGTTCATAACTTATATTCTAATTTTACTTCATGCTTATATAATTCATGTGGGCCTTTTGGGTGAATTAATATTGGCTATGTCTAATTTGTTAAGAAGTGAGAACAACGTCGTTCTTTTCTTAGGATTTTTTATTGCAATAATTCTATACAACAATATCGGTATTTATAGTGCATAATCATCTTCATCTTTTTGTAGGATTGTTTTTTGAAAACACTTCTTTTAGATTATTGTTGGTTACATCATAAAACAAAAAAACTAAAAAAAAATAATCAAATTCTAAGTCTAGGAGTTTGGAACTGATCTTCTGATGCAATTTTCATGTCTCATGTTCCTCCAGCTGCTAAAAAAATAATAATAATTGGGATGAGATAAAATATCTCAGTGAGCTCTATAAATAAATGGAATGCAATTTCAAAGAGTTTCTTTCATAAAAGTGTATAAAACACACAAAAGTAGTTATACATCTCAAAAAAAAAATAACAATCATTAATATTATTATTATACATGTCTATTTATATATATGTGTGTGTGTGTATATATATATATATATATATTATTATTATTATTCTGAACAACATATGCATCACCTCAAATCTTTTCCTTTGGAATAAGGAAAAAGTCGCCCAATATCTTAGTTTGGGTCACCAAGATATTGAGTCCTGATTGGTAAATGTGGTCTAGCCAAACCCCAATCAACGTCCTGATTGTTCTCCTTTACCTGTTATTCCATGATTGAAATAACCTAAATGTCCCACCGTGAATAAGGCCATGAATGCTCTGATCAATGATATTGTACAAAACTTACATGTTTTGTATGAAATGCACTTATTATATCTTATATAAAATGCATCATTCATCCACAACAATTTTCAATAAATTAAGCGATATGCTTAAACTCATAATAATTAAATCTTAAGTCCTTAATTCAGAACGTAAATCCATAGTCAGAAAATAGAAAACAATATTAGAGTCATGAAAATAGTAACAACTTCATAACAATTAATAACTCAAACATAATAAAAGTTATATATATATATATATATATTTATATATAAATAATGAAGCCATTCAAATTTCTTAAGAGTTTTATTCATTCTTGCAAATCACACAGTAGAATATTTTTAGCACAATGGTCACTAATAATTATTGAAGAAGGTTCAAATTACTTTAGAAAATTCCCAAAAATTTCCTTGAAAGCTAACTCAATTAAGAGCATAATGCAATTGATCTCATTTCAAAATAGAAAATTTATAATTTAGGAAAAATCACGCACTAAAACTAATTTACACACGCTGCAGAAAGCCTCCATCACAAAAGTCATTAATAATTATTGAAAAATGGTCGAATGACAATATAAAATTTTGAAATTTTTACTAAAAGTAGGTAACTCACCTATAAACACAACATAATTGGTCTCATCTCAAAATTCGAAATCAATAATTCATGAAAAATATGATTCTAAGACTTGTTTACATAGTTTTGTTTTTATTTAGAAAATCAAACTTAAATACAACAATTCTCCTGCAATAGTTCTCGTAGTATTTTCATCAAACACCTCTCATGCATTGAATATTTGGGATAAAAATAGAATTTTCACTCCACTAGTAAATAAAACCATATATTTTAAATGCATGCACTTAAAATCATCATTCTAACCGAAATTAAGGTAACATAACACAATTTCACAAACACATATCAGAGGCAACAACAGTAGTAACGAGCATAAATCGGGCTCGACAAGCATAATCACCTTAAATATAGTGATACACATATAATTAAATTTTTCCTAATACATAATTCATTCACAAACATCACAACCATAACAGCCTACGTTCTAACTTATTTTCAACAACTTCAGAAAATGAAATCCCTAATCATAACAACAACATAAAAATAAAACGCTTTGATAAAAAGAACTCACTGGTTGTGACAAGGAAGAAGATGAGGTTCTGATTAACTTGGTTGTTGAGCTCCCCTTTTTCTTGAAATGTCACTTTGATTCAAATTCTTCAATTTTGAATTATCATCCTTCGCTGTTGAAGCTGATTAGTTACAGATTGAGACATGCAAAGTTAAAAAATGGATTTGAGGACCTTTATCAAGCTTTTGGGTTTATTGATTTGAAAAAAATCAAAGAAGATAGGAGATTGAATATTGGGAGGATGAAGTGTTTACGACAACGAAGAAGAACCCAACGGTGTTTCTGAAAAACACGATATATTAGAGAGAGATTGGAGAGATAGAATAAAAATTACGCTATTGCCCTTCATTTGTCCAAATATTACAATAATGCCTTTTTTTTAAACAAATAAATAAATTATTTTATTTTTAATATTAACAATTTTAAACATTAACTTTTATATTTAACAAAACAAAATAGATAGGTTTTACATCCTCCACGACTAAAAAAAAAAATTTGCCCTCAAAATTTAGAAGATTACCTATTGAAAGAGGTAAGCATATTCCTTTTGTATGTCTGCCTCTACTTCCCATGTTGCTTCTTCTACAGAAGATCCTTCCCAAACAACCTTTACTAGTGGAATTTCTTTGTTTCTCAATGGTTTTACACTTCTATCTATAATTTGGACTGGCATTGGGTCATAGGTAAGATTTGACTTTGAGTTGGACAGACTCACGACTCAAAATTTGGTGAGGATTAGAAATGTATTTCTTTAACTGGGAGACGTGAAAAACATTGTGTAGATTGGATAGTTTGGGTGGAAAGGCTATTTTGTATGCAGAGGAACCAATCCTCTGCAATATTTGAAAGGATCCAACAAAGCGAGGGTTTAGCTTCTTGACCTTTAGCACTCTTCCAATGCCAATGGTGGGCGTAACTCTAAAAAAAACATGATCTCCTTCCTCAAACTCTAAAGGTCTTCTCCTGATATCAGCATAGCTCTTTTTCCTGCTTTGGGCTATCTTTAATTTATCCTTAATTACCTTAATCTTTTCAGTGGTCTCTTGGATAACTTTAGGACCTAAGATCCCCTTGTCCCCTACTTCTGACCAACATAATGGTGTCCTACATTTTCTTCCATACCAAGCCTCATAAGGTGCCATGCCAATGCTGGCATGGTAACTGTTGTTGTATGAAAACTCTACTAGAGGCAAATGTGTATCCCAGTTTCCTCCTTCCTCTAAAATGCAAGCTCTCAACATATCCTCTAGAGTCTGAATGGTTCTTTTGGTTTGACCATCAGTCTGGGGATGGTAGGAAGTACTAAGGTGTAGTCTAGTTCCTAGAGACTTTTAAAATGCCTTCCAAAACATGGAGGTAAACTTAGGGTCCCTGTCCGATATGATACTAAAAGGCACCCCGTGCAACCTCACTATTTCCTTAATGAATAACTTGGCTAGTTTAAGGGTGTTGTAGTTTGACTTTACTGGTAAGAAATGGGCTGACTTAGTTAATCTGTCCACAATAACCCAAATGGAATCATACCCAGTGTGGGTATGTGGCAAACCTACAACAAAATCCATGGAAATTGAGTCCCATTTCCATTCAGGTATTTCTAGAGGCTGTAGCAATCCTGCTGGTCTCTGATGTTCTATTTTCACCTTTTGACAAGTTAGGCATTGACCAACAAAAGTAGCCACATCAACCTTTATACCTAGCCACCAATAATTTTTCTTAAGGTCTTGGTACATCTTGGTAGATCCAAGATGGATAGTTAGGTTACTTTTGTGAGCTTCCTCTAGTATCAGTCTTTTTAATTCTGAATCCTTAGGTACGCAAACTCTGCCCTGAAATAGGATTGTTCCATCTCGTGCCCTAGTAAATCTTTCTTGGTCCTTTCTAAGTTGCAACTCTTCATCCATCCCTTGAGATTGCCTAATTTGGTCTCTAAGGCTACTAGTTATTCCTAGTTTATTTAAAAGAATTCCCCCTTGAAGGATTGTCATATTTAGGTTCAAGTCTCTAAGGTTTTCTAGCAGTGCAAGTTCTTTTATCATGAGATGAGACATGTGTAGGGATTTCCTACTCAATGCATCGGCCAATACATTGGCCTTGCCTGGGTGGTATTTCAGTTCAAATTCATAATCTTTCAAAAATTCCACCCACCTTCTTTGCCTCATGTTAAGTTCCCTCTAGTCAAATAGATACCTTAGGCTCTTTTATTCACTGTAAATATCAAATTGTGCTCCATACAGATGATGTCTCCAGATCTTTAAGGCAAACACTATGGCAACTAATTCTAGGTCATGAGTGGGATAGTTTCCCTCATGAGGCTTTAGTTGTCTTGAAGCATTAGCCACTACTTGGTTGTTTTGCATCAATACACAACCTAAACCTTTCAGGGATGCATCATAATACACTTCAAATTTTCACACAGGGGCAGTGGTTAACTTGGTCTTAAGAGTCTGAAAACTCTTTTCACATTTTTGATCCCACACAAAGGGTTGGTCCTTCCTAGTCAGTCTGGTCAAAGGTAGGGCAATTTGGGAGAATTTCCTAATAAATCTCCTACAATACCCCGCCAGTCCTAAGAAACTCCTAACCTCTATCACATTCCTAGGATGTTCCCATTTCAGCACTGCCTCTACTTTGGAGGGATCCACTTCCACTCCTTTCTTATTGATCCAATGGCCTAGAAATTTTACTTCTGACATCCAAAACTCACATTTGCTTGGTTTTGCATAAGGTTTTCTATCCCTAATTACTTGCAACATTATTTGAAGATGACTTGCATGTTCTTCTGGGGTCTTAGAGTATATTAGTATGTCATCTATAAATACTATCACAAACTTATCTAAATATGGCCTAAAAATTCTATTCATGTAATCCATGAACACAGCTGGGGCATTGGTTACACCAAAAGGCATAACCAAAAATTCATAGTGCCCATACCTAGTTCTAAAGGTTGTTTTTGGTACATCATCTAATTTTATTCTGATTTGGTGGTACCCTAACCTTAAGTCAATTTTGGAGAACACAGTAGGTCCCCCTAATTGGTCTAAAAGGTCATCAATTCTGGGCAGAGGGTATTTATTCTTGATGGTCACTTTATTCAATTTTCTATAATCCATGCATAACCTCATGTTGCCATCCTTCTTCTTTACCAAGAGCACAGGGATTCCCCAAGGAGACACACTTGGTCTGATAAACTGCTTGGTTATAAGGTCCTCTAATTGGTTTTTCAACTCATTCAATTCTAATGGGGACATCCTGTAAGGGGCAATGGAGATTGGTCCTGTTCCAGGGACCAAGTCTATTGAGAACTCTATTTCTCTTTCTGGAGGCAATGATGTCAGATATTCTGGAAAGACATCCTCAAACTCACTGACTACAGGAATATTGGACAAGTCCATTTCAGACCCTGAGTTAGAGGATAGTAATAATAGTACGCCTTGAACCCCATTGGTCAGACATTGGAAAAGTAAAGAACTGTTGGTCAAGGAAGGGTATTTGGTTTCCTCTGGTTGGGAAACTTCTGGAGGAATTATGACTTTCCTACCATGTCAAATCAAAGTTACTGAATGGTCGGACATCCAATCCATTCCTAATATGACATCCAATCCCTTAAGGGGCAAACAGACTAGGTTTATTAGAAAAACTCTATCATACAGGGTGATTGGACATTGGCGACATACTAAGGAGGTCTCTATTGAATTCTTAGATACAGTGTTTACGACTAAGGGATAACACATTTCAAATACAGGGATATTATGTTGCAAAACAAAATCAGAGGAGATGAAAGAATGGGATGCACCAGTATCAAACATGACAATTAAAGGAACTTCATTTATGAATCCAATGCCAGTTATTAGATCATGATTCATACATTTCTTAGCATTGAGAGCAAAGACCCTTCCAGTGTTAGACTTGTTTGGGCTGGACTCTGCTTGTTTTTGGCGTATTGGACAAAAGGGAGCCATATGACCAGGCCGTTTACAGTAGTAGCATACTTGCTTTCCAACCAAGCACTCTCCCCCATGATCTCTGCCACACTTAAGACACTTCTTTGCTCTTGGGGAACTGGATGTTTGTACTTGTTTTCCCTTTCCTTGGGGAGTCTTTACCTTCAATTGTTGACCAAATTTTCCAGACTCTTTCTTTTGTTGCCACCTAACCTGTCTCTCCTGTTGTACCTTCTTTAAATTGTCTTCAACAATGTAGCTCTTGTGTACAAGAGTAGAATAGTTAGTAAGCTCCATATGACCTATGTTCCCTCTGATTTCAGGTCTCAATCCCATTCAAACTAGTTTATCTTCCATTCTTATGTGGGTTCATATTCATGTGGAGAAAATCTAGCCAATTCTTCAAACTTAGCAACATACTCTGCAACAGACACGTCTCCTTATTGCAGGTGCACAAACTCCAACTATTTTTGTCTTCTGGCACTTTTTGGATAATACTTGTCTAAAAAGGCCATCTCAAAATGTTCCCAATTCGTATGGGTTCCTTGAGTCTGAAGATAAGTCTTTGCACTCCTCCACCAATACTCTGCCCCACTCTTTATTAGATGGGCAACAAATGCCACTTTTTGTTCTTCAGTACAAGGCACTACTTCAAATTCCTTTTTAATCTCATCCAACCAAGCTTGAGCCTCTGAGGGATTGTGGCTGCCCTGGAATGTTGGAGGCTGCAACTTAAGAAAATCATAAAACACCCTGTTGGCATTTGCAGTGCTATCTCTTTGCATTGCCATTTGTTGTACCAGATTATGGGTAGTCGTTGCTTGCATTTGAATAGCTTCCATAACCTTTTCCCATGGTTCAGCAGTGGGTGGTGGAGTCATACTATCTTCAAGGGCAAGATTCCTCCTAGATCCTTCAGCCATAATTCTGCATACCATACACAAAATACTAAGTTGATCAGACTTAATATTAGGTGAAATGATAATGAGAATGTATAGTAAAACAAAGATATTTTAATTCCTAACACATAATCCAAAGTCCAAATGAATCGACATGGCTCTGATACCAAAATGTAAGACCCATCATCATTTATCTAGAATATGATAATTGGATCTTTACACCTTAATAAAACAGAGGTAATTAACAACAAATAATAAATCAAAATCACCATCATAACTGAAAACTACATTTAGAAATATAGTTTACAACATGTTTAGTAGATTTATAAAATATTACATCTTGAAATCAATCTACGATTGTCTGATTACATCATAAAACAAAAAAACTAAAAAAGAAATCAAATTCTAAATTCAGGAGTTTGAAACTGATCTTCTGATGCAATTTTCATGTCTCATGTTCCTTCAGCTGCTAAAAAAAATAATAATAATTGGGATGAGATAAAATATCTCAGTTAGCTCTATAAATAAGAGGAAAACAATTTCAAAGAGTTTCTTTCATAAAAGTGTATAAAACACACAAAAGTAGTTATACATCTCAAGAAAAAATAACAATCATTAATATTATTATTATACATGTCTATTTATATATATGTATATATATATATATATATATATATATATATATATATATATATATATATTATTATTCTGAACAACATATGCATCACCTCAAATCTTTTCCTTTGGAATAAGGAAAAAGTCGCCCAATATCTTAGTGTGGGTCACCAAGATATTGAGTCCTGATTGGTAAAGGTGGTCTGGCCAAACCCCAATCAGTGTCTTGATTTTTTTCTTCTTCTTCTTCTTCTTCTTCTTCTTCTTCTTCTTCTTCTTCTTCTTCTTCTTCTTCTTCTTCTTCTTCTTCTTCTTCTTCTTCTTCTTCTTCTTCTTCTTCTTCTTCTTCTTCTTCTTCTTCTTCTTCTTCTTCTTCTTCTTCTTCTTCTTCTTCTTCTTCTTCTTCTTCTTCTTCTTCTTCTTCTTCTTCTTCTTCTTCTTCTTCTTCTTCTTCTTCTTCTTCTTCTTCTTCTTCTTCTTCTTCTTCTTCTTCTTCTTCT
>JBBPBS010000629.1:1330099-1340731 GCA_037974835.1 Cicer judaicum | reverse complement strand
AATAAAACATTCTAGTTATAAAAAACATTTTTTTAATAAACTATTAAAAATAACTTCTTATTTTAAAAAAATTTTAGATTATTTTTATATTTTTACTTTAAAAAAGAATTATAACAAACAGGTACAAATTTTTTTAAAAAATTATTTACGAAAAAGTAATAACAAACACACCATAAATAAAAAATAAAAAAATGATTCAAAAGAATCAATCACAAAAACACAAAACAACAAATTTTAAAATGGAGTAAAAATTATAAAATTAAAACCAAGACGCAATATATAACACCTCATAAATATATTAGAAATTTTATTTGATCAATTACCTTATAGATTAAAGATGAGGTAACTATTAAATTATTATTTTTTCATTATTAAATTCTATTATGATGATTATTAACATTGAACGGGTAGTTGGTTTGTGGAAAAACTAGGTAGATATTCCGCAAATCCACAAACAATACAACATGTACATTGGTGTGTATAATGAGGAGTAGTGTCACATCTACAATTTCGAGGTTGGGCGTCTTTAAACCGTCCATTGAATTCAGTATAGCAATCCATTTGAGCATTAACACAGTCACCATTTAACCCTCGCAGAACTCGAGGACCAAATTTGATGTTTGGGTGGGCTACGTCTACAATATTATATAAGCAACTAATATATCATCAAAACATCTTCAATGTAATAATAATAATAATAATAATAATAATAATAATAATAATAATAATAATAATAATAATAATAATAATAATAATAATAACTATAAGGCAATAGTATTTTTAAGGTGCCAATATATTTGAGATATGTATTTGTTGTTTAATTTTTTGCATAAAAAAATCTACAAACATATATATGTCACTAATGCAAAAAGTTATATTTGTTGTTTAATTTTTTTTTTATATGGATTGTAGTCTTTAGTTGGTGATAAATCACCGAAAATATGTACCAATAAGTTTTAAGATGAGATAGTGTTTTATAGGTAGTACTGATAACAAATATAAAGAAAATAACTTAAAGATAATTAATATGGTAGAAAAGTAGAAGAATGGAGAGATTGGATAGAACAAGAATCCATTACTTTTCATTGATGCAATAAGTGCATATAGAGTAGTTGAAATTGGAAATCAAAATCAAAGTTTTATTGTCTTTTCTACTTTAATATCCATGTGATTTATATTTATTTTTATTTTATTTTTAATCTTTGTAATTATGTTTTAATTATTATTTTTGTATCTGCCACTACTCAGCTATCTATTGGATGCTGACGTGATATCAAAAATTATATATGTCAAATTGTC
Source organism: Cicer judaicum (assembly GCA_037974835.1). Taxonomy (NCBI): domain Eukaryota; kingdom Viridiplantae; phylum Streptophyta; class Magnoliopsida; order Fabales; family Fabaceae; genus Cicer; species Cicer judaicum. The sequence goes on along the minus strand of JBBPBS010000629.1, from coordinate 1,339,432 downwards.
ATGAACGTGAAATCAAAAATTATATATATTATATTGGCATGTCATATGCTTCAATTATATTTTGTCTACGTCATCACATTTTAAATGAAATGAAAAATGAGAGAATAAAACCAACTAAATATGATATTGTGGGGGTGAAATCTATTTTTTTTAAAGTGGCTAAAGTCAAAATTCGGCCAAATGTTAGGACCAAATTCACAAATAATCCTAGATTAAATAAATTTTATCATGTACCAAAAAATAAAGGAAATCACCAAAATATACTCATATATATAAAAAGTTCCCATTTTGTTATTTCTCCGTTTCGACAGTAAGTGTCAAAAAAAAAATGCAGAAAACTATTTTTAAGTTTTCTGATTTAGAATATCAATTTTAGAAATCTTTTTTGAAGTTTTTCGGAACAATTGGAACACTTATTTTTAATTTTTTCGAAAAACTAATACTACCAACAAACTTAACATTTATAGGAGCTACCGAAAAACTTCATGCACAAGTTTTTCGGTTAGTTGTTTGATTTTTTTCATTTAATTTTAACTTTTTATTTTCTTTCAATGGGTAGGGTTAGAGGTAGAGATGACAAAGCTGTAGAAAAAATACGTGACTATGAATCTTCATGGATGCTGCTTCGGAAATGATTGTTTCGAAAAGGATTCTGCTCCAGAGAGAGTCTCCGACAAATATGACGATTTATGGAGTATTAATTATTAATTATGATGTATTAAATATTAATTATTATGGTGTATTAATTATTTATAGTATGATATTATTAATTAAAAATATTTATGGTGTATTAATTATGGTATATTATTATTTAAAAAAAATAATGTACATGAAATCTTTTCTTTTTTGAAAATACTTTCTGTATTGAAAATTTTTTCAATTAAGTTTTCTCGTAATATATATATATATATATATATATATATTTTTTACCGGAAATCTTTTATTTTAATTTTTTTTTCTAGCAATATTATTATTTTTCTCAACGATCAATGTTAACAATTAGTTTAATATTGTCAATATTTTGTTAACGAAGAGAATTGAACCTACACCCTTCTTTTGAGTTGGAACACTAAATTTTAGCCCGACCTTGTATTGGATATATTTACCCTTAAAAATTTAAATTATCATTATTATAGGAATTTCTTAACAATTAAGTCTTTTCCAAATTAAAACAACAACGACAACTATTAAAAAAACACATCTTACCAGATTCGAAGGTGAGTGTGAAGAGAGCAAACAAAAATGCCCCCATCACAAGTAGAGTGGTTCCTAGCGTCATGGTGATATTTGTTTTTGAAAATAATGGAGTTCTGAAAATGTTAACACAATTTGAAATAAGAGGAATAGAACACTAATATATATATATGCATCACTAAAGTTCTCTCATTTAATTAGAAACATTAAATATTTTCTTTTTTGATTGATAGTTACTTATATTTCAAAAAAATTGTTTATGAAAAAAAATTTTTTTAACATGTATTTGAATATTTATTTGTTCTATTTATTAAAAAAAATTAAATAATTAAACTTTGATTCAAAGTATTAATGACACATTTTATAAGAATTTATGTGCAAATATATCCATAGCGTTTGCGCATAATATTTACAAGGCTTTTATAACGCTTTTTACACAGCGCTGTAAAATGAAGCGTCCTTACATAATGTTTTATAGAGCTTTTTTGACAAGCGCAGTAAAAAACATGCGCTTTCAAATACTTAAATTACATATTACAGCGCTTTTGTTATAATCGCTGTAAAAGACATGCGCTTTCAAATAATTAAATGACTTATTATAGCGTTTTTGTTACAAGCGCTGTAAAAGCCTTACGCTTTCACATAATTAAATGATCTATTAGAGCGCTTATTTTACAAGCGCTGTAAAATCATTAACTTTAAATAAATAAAAACAAATTTAAAACAAATTTACGAACCTTCATCACCTTTACTCTAGGAACCCTCATCTCCTCTACGTACTGTGCCGCAATCTACTGCTCCTTTAAAAAAATTGGATACGTTGTCTCAGGTATTGTATTTATTAATTTGTTGTTGTCAAAAAAATCTTTAGTTTTTTAATAATTGAAAACTAATAAATTGTTACATAATAAATCTTTTCTTTTTGAAATTTGTTGATTTGTTCTGTTTTGAAATCTTTAATGGACCTTGGTTTCTATTTTCCAATATTAGATATGTGTACTATATATTGGTATAATGTTATCAGTAGCTTATTATTTTTGTAGCTGCATTTATATAGGTCATTTAATATGGATCGGAAATGGATGTCTGTCAATCGATTGTCAAAAGAGTATGAAAATGGAGTGAAGGAGTTTGTTGAGTTGCAGTGAAGAATGCAAAAGATCCAAATAGAGTCGTTTGTCCTTGTTTAAAATGTTATTTTGGAAAACGCGTTAGAGAAGATGAATTGGAAGGACATTTAGTATGGAATGGAATTGATCAAAGCTATACATGTTAGATAAGACATGGTGAGAAAAAAAAAGGAAACATTAATTTTGAGAATGGTTCGACATATTCTTCAACTGACTTCGATACAGATACATATGAGTCGGACGGAGTTAAGGAGATTGCAAAAGCAATTGAAGAAGATCTTAGGGATTGTCCTAAAATGTTTGAGACTTTGTTGAGTCATGCAGAGAAAACATTATAAAATGGTTGTACTAAATTCACAAGACTTTTGGCGATATTAAAGTTGTACAACTTAAAAGCGAGTAATGGATGGTTTGATAAAAGCTTCACATAATTATTAACGCTCTTAAAAGATATGTTGCCGAATGATAATGAACTTCCCAATCGAACCTATGAGGCTAAATGGATTTTGTGCTCTATTGGCATGAGTTACGAAAGGATTCATGTGTGTCATAATGATCGCATTTTATTTCAAAATGAATATAAATTACTAAAGGGGTGTCCGAAATGCACTGTCTCTCGAGATAAGAAGAAAGAATCTACTCCAGCAAAATTCGTGTGGTATTTTCCTATAATACCAAGATTTAGGCGCATGAATCATAGTGAAAAAGATTCAATATACTTGACATGGCATGCAAATGAAAGAATTAGAGATGGAAATTTTTGACACCCTGTAGATTCTCCACAATGGACAAAAATTGATCACAAGTATCCTGAATTTGGGATAGAGTCAAGAAATCTAAGACTTGCACTTTCTATTGATGGAATGAATCCACTTGGTCTTCAAAGAATCTCACACACCATGCGGCCTGTGATTTTGTTGATTTATAACCTACCTCCATGGTTATGTATGAAGCGTAAGTTTGTGATATTGTCTCTGTTAATTTTTGGACCCAAACAATTGGGGAATGGTATCGACGTATACTTGACTCCTTTAATTGATTTTAAAAATTATGTGGGAGACTGGTGCGGAAGTTTATGATGGGTATAAGAAAGAATGTTTCAATTTGATGGCTATGTTGTTCAGCACAATTAATAATTTTCCAACATATGGTAATTTATCAGGATATAGCATTAAAGGTCAGTGTGTGTGTCCTATATATGAAGAGAGTACAAATTGGATGCGGTTGAAACATTGTAAGAAGAATGTATTTCTTGGACATCGTAGATTTTTACCTTATAGTCATCAGTATTGTGGGTTGAGAAATGCATTCAATGGAAGAGCTTGTCAAAACTCGGTGGAAGAAAAAGTCAATTTTCTTTGAATTGCCATATTAGAAGTCATTGTATATAAGACATTTCCTCGATGTGATGCATATTGAAAAAATGTATTTGATAGTGTTATTGGTACATTACTCAATGTCCTAGGAAAGTCTAAAGATGGCATCAATGTAAGATTGGACTTGGTCGATATGGAAATAAGAAATGAATTGGGTCCCGTAAAGAAAGGAAATCGCACATATCTACCTCTAGCCGCTTATACTCTATCTAGAAATGAAAAAATTGTTTTATGTAAATTTCTACACGAAGTTAAAGTTCCAGAAGGATAATCTTCAAACATTAAAAATTTGGTTTGTATGAAAGACCTCAAGTTAAAAGGTTTGAAGAACCATGATTGTCATATTGTAATGGAGCATTTGCTACCAATAGGTATACGTTCCATTTTACCTGAAAAAGTTCGACGAGCCTTAACTAGATTATGTTTCTTCTTCAGGGAAATTTGTAGTAAAGTGATCGATCCTCAGAAATTATCGACATTGCAGAGGGAAATTGTTGTTAGTTTGTGTGAGCTTGAAATGTATTTCCCACCCTCATTTTTTGATATAATGGTTCACCTTACTGTTCATCTGGTTAAGGAGACACAACTTTATGGCCCAGCTTATATGAGATGGATGTAGCCGATAGAATGATATATGAAAATATTAAAAGGGTACGTAAAAAGTAGAAGCCGACCAGAAGGTGTATTGCTAAACGATACATTGTTGAAGAAGCTGTTGAATTTTGTATATCATCATGAGGGAATTTGGATTAATCCATCGTTTCGTATTATAAATGGACAAACAAATGTGAATCCCACCAGGAAAAGAAGAAGGGCATCTTAATGCACATGTTTAATTGTTTTATATAAGTCGTGTAATCTGAACTGAGTTAATGTAATTGAATTGTTTGAACATGTTTAATTGTTTTATATAAGCAACCATGTAGTTGATTTTGTGATTAATTTATTTTCTACTTATATTTAGCTTGATTTTAGTGTTTTATACTAAGTTCATGTAATTTAATATAAACTAGTAATTTACATGAACTGAACTGAATATAAATTAGTAATTTACATGAACATAACTGAACTGAAAAAGAGCTTTATAAAAATAAAATAGCGAGGCCTTTTAGAGCGTGTATTTGAAAAAGCGCTCTAAAAGATATTTAAAAAAAAAACAGTCATATATTGGGTGCTTATTTTACATCGCTTTTTCAAAAAGTTCTGTAAAATGTGCACTATAATGCGTATATTGGGTGCACATTTTACAACGCTTTTTCAAATAAACGCTATAAAATGTGGCAATATAATGCATATATTTGGTGCACATTTTTCAGCGCTTTTTCAAATAAGCGCTGTAAAATGTGCATTCAATATATGTATTATAATGCACATTTTACAGTGCTATTTTCAATAAGCGTTGTAAAATATGCATAACAAGCGCGTAATATATCTATATGTTTTTTTAAAAAAAAGCGCTGTAAATTACTTAAAAAATGCGCTGTAAAATTCTACTTTTCGCGTAGTGTAAGCTTAAAAAAACACTCAAATATTCACCCAAAAAAAATATTCATATATTCATCCAAACAACAACAACTAGCACTACTATATCTGATAGACAAATATTTATCCAAATTTTCTATTTCTGTCCCATTTCCATTTCAGAACACCGTTTTTTCCTTCCCCATTCTTTCTTCAATTTATTCCATTGATTTCCTCTTCAATAGATTTTCTTCGATTTGCTCTTCAATATGTATTCTTTTTTAACAAGTTTCCTTCAATCAATTTTCTCTCATGATTCAACGATTTATGATTCACGATTCAACGATTCACACAAATACGTGAATATCGTTTTTCCTTTATTAGCAATTTGCATTGGTTGAATAATTTGATTGATTTTTATTTTTTAAATTTTCAAACTAATTTGAAGTTTCATTGATTGAAACTCATATGTTTATTTCTTCTATTTTCATATTTTGAGTAAAGATAGTGGAAAAACAAAAAACTTATAAGAAATTTCTCATCTTCAAGCTCAAGTTAATTTCTAACTAGTTTATATCTTATGTTCTAATTTTACTTCATGCTTATACAATTCATGTGGGCCTTTTGGATGAATTAATATTGGCTATGTCTAATTGGCTGAGAAGTGAGAACAACGTCGTTCTATTTCTAGGGTTTTTTATTGCAATAATTCTATGCAAAAATGTCGATATTTATAGTGCATATTTCATCTTCATCTTTTTGTAGGATTGTTTTTCGAAAACACTTCTTGTAGATTATTGTTGTTTAAACCTGTTTGTACGAAGAAGCCGTAAACTTGTAATTTAAAGTGATTTTCTTTAGAAATGCCATTTAAATTATCTTGATTTTCTATTAGCTATTCCTGTTTTGATATTTGTACTTAAAACACGACAACCTTTTGAAGTTCGTTCTATTGATACTCAATCATGGTTAGAAAGTCTATTTGATACTTTACATTACATGCGCCAAAATAATTATCTTGAGTTTCGTATCTTGGAGGCATATGTCTTTTGCTAAAAGCTAAGGGTTAACAAATAATTTGCCAGAAGTTTGTTTTTGATGTTTAAATTTGTTGTTGTGTTTTTTCTTTGTATGTGCAGCTCCCCTTAACTTCAGTAAAAGTCTCTTTCATTGGCACCTAAGCATCAAATGCTATTCCAAATGGAATTCCTATTTTCTCAATAATTCCATGGTGTTTACACCTCTTTGAGAGTTATCAAACTTCATGCAGTCTCATCCTGAAATCTATTAGGCGAACATCTAATACTCTTCTTAAAAAGCTCTCCACTTAGATCCTTACATGAAATTGCCTATCCGTCAAACGTTAATCCATCCATACTCATGATCTTCGAGTTACCACCAACAAAATAGCCTCTATATCCTTGGAAACACTTCATAAATCCCATGGCGTCATGATTCACTTCAACCCTACTTGACAATTCATCTTTTCAAAGATCTTTTCCACTTCTTGAATCCACTAATCAACATTTTCTAAGTTCTTATTACCCTTGAACTTTGGAGGATGGTAACGACGAAAATCTTTCAATCCTCTTGACTCAATAACACAAATCTCTCTTTCCCTCTACTCTAGATCCCGTAGAGTCTTTGTAGATGTCTGTGCAACAACAGAAACATCCATGTTATTCATAGCTTCAACCATTTGATTATCCCTATTAACATTCACTCTTGCAGCGTCGTTCCTTCTTGGAGGCATTGTTTTCTCAAATCCAATATCAAGAAGAAATCTTATTACCACTTAGAATAATTCCAAAAATAACTTTCAACTACATCAAGACATATTAACTACACCAAATTTGACAACTCAAACAACTTAACCCGACGCATGATCTGATAACAACTCCCAACCTACACGTTGACCTACAAGCTAAACCAAAGCTCTCATACCCCAATGTAACACCCCGATTTTTAACATCGCGTGTGTATTTTTTTTGTTTTTAAAAACCAATTAATAAAATAGAAAAGCGTAGCATAAATGAAAATGTCATAATTAATTACATTATAATTATAACAAACTTAAATAGTTTTGAGATGATAAACCAAAATATCCAAATATAAAATACATTGAGGCTATGAGACCTATCAGACATAGCTCATACCCCTGGGGTATTCTCGGCATGCACTTGCATAAAAAAGTTACCCCAAGAATATCTACTTTTCCCACGTCACTTCAAAAAGTGGAATATGGACCCATCAAAAGAAAAGTCATCAGATAATTTAAGCATAGATACAGTCTTCCAAAATGAAATAAATACAACCACAAAAGAAAGACATCTAGTCCCAATACAACCACCTAATATAATCATGCTACAAATACTATAGAACCCGAATGATCTCCAGCATTAAGAGATTAAAAGAACTAAAATAATTGGACAATTCTATTATTACAAAATCGTCTTGAAAGAAAAACCCATGTTTACCCCGCGTTCGCCACACGTCAATACTCATTAACTACTCTTGAATCTCCTCGAACTCATTAGTACCTAAAATATTGTTGTAAGGGTCAAATTTTTTCCATCATCCACATCAAACCAAAGCAAGATATATAGAAGAATAACACAAAACACGTAAACGTAAAAACTTCCAATTTAAAAGAAAACAATGTGCAAACCAATAAATTGTATATCAAAACATATGAATGAGGAATGCTCCTAAAACTACATGATCTAGATATAAATCTACCACTAAGACAACTTCCACACAGAAAATCACACCTGCCATTAAGGAAACTTCCACACAGAAAATCATACTTGCCACTAAGGCAACTTCCACACAGAAAATCATCCATATCAATGGAAAAAATAAACCTGCCACAAAGGCAACTTCCACATAGAAAATCATACCTGCCACTAAGGCAACTTTCACATAGAAAATCACACTTGCCACTAAGGCAACTTCCACACAGAAAATCACACTTGCCACTAAGGAAACTTCCACGAAGATGCATATGCCATGCCATGATGATGTAGTATGAAATAGACATATTCCCATGTGCATTCAAAAATCACTTTTTTTAAAATCATCACCTTATTCATACATCATTAAGAACACATACACACATTCATATCATGAGTATCACATATTCATAGACAAATAATGATAAAAACTATGACTATCACCACGTACACATAGAGATAAAAATTTGATATCATATAGGCCATAAGAATTAACCCTTTAACATATATAACAATAAAATTCACACAACAACTAATATACATAATAAGAGTTAAATTTTTCTTATCGTATATCGCATAAAATTTCATACTTTACTACATAGAAGTCAAATATTAAATTCAATCCCTCCAAAATTGGGGTTTTATTAGTCTGGATTTATAATACAAGTAATCGCGATTATTTATTTCATATCATTCAACTAACAGCCTAACTATAATTTGTGTGGGGAAAAACCCTTACCTTGGCCGCTTTTCTTCCTAATACAAAGCTCTAAGCCCCCATAAAATCGTTCACAAGGAAAAGAGGTTCTAAGCTTTTGATGCCGAAAAAGAGGAAAGTGATGGTGATAGTGGCTAGGATTTTGGGTTTTAATTATAAAGGGTTTGTGAAATAGGGTTTGTAGTAGTAGCTAGGGTTTCAGTATTCTTTTCTTAGTGTTGGACTTAATAAGGAATAGAAGGGAGACAATATTATTTTTACTACTATTATTATTACTACTACTACTTCTATTATTATTATTACTATTATTATTATTATTATTATTATTATTATTATTATTACTACTACTACTAGATAATAAAATAAAATAAAATAAAAACAATTTAAATGAAAATCTATTTTGAGAAACACTTCGTAAAAATTATTTTTGAAAGATACATTTTAGATAAAAATTAATTTTTATTATGCTAAAATCTTTAATAATGAATATCTAAGTTATTAAATATCAAAATTATATTATTTCATTAGTAACAAATAAATCTAAAAAAACTTATACTATTTTTAAATAAATTTTTATAAAAATAATTTTAAAATATAAATTCAAAATCACCTTTTAAGAATCTTGAACCAACAAACCCATAGAGATTTTTAAGAAAATGAAAAGTTAGTTTGTGTTTATTTGATATATATATATTTTTTTTTTGACAAGTTGTTTGTCTGGT
>JBBPBS010000629.1:1289272-1330089 GCA_037974835.1 Cicer judaicum | reverse complement strand
TGTTTGTCTGGTGTAGTAAAAGAACACATTTTTTTAATAAAACGTACTAGTTATAAAAAACATTTTTTTAATAAACTATTAAAAATAACTTCTTATTTTACATAAATTTTAGATTATTTTCATATTTTTACTTTAAAAAAAAATTATAACAAACAGGTACAAATTTTTAAAAACAATTATTTTAAAATATGTATTCCATTATTTTAAAATATAGGTCAATATGTGAAGCCTAATAAACTTCTTTATAAATCTGAACTTGACTTATTTAAAGAAAATATATATTCCATTATTCCATAGAAAGAACTTATAGAGCAATCATTAGAGTAAAAACAACAAATTTTAAAATGGAGTAAAAATTATAAAATCAAAACGAAGACGCAATATATAACACCTCATAACTATATTAGAAATTTTATTTGACCAATTACTTTATAGATTCAAGATGAGGTAATTATAAATTATACATCTACAATTTTGAGGTTGGGCGTCTTTAAACCGGAAAATCATCTTCATCTTTTTGTAAGATTGTTTTTCGAAAACACTTCTTATAGATTATTGTTGGTTAAACGTATTTGTTCGAAGAAGCCGTAAACTTGTAATTTAAAGTGATTTTCTTTAGAAGTGTCATTTAAATTATCTTGATTTTCTATTAACTATTCTTGTTTTGATATTTGTAATTAAAACACGACAACCTTTTGCAGTTCGTTTTATTGATACTCAATCATGGTCAGAAAGTCTATTTGATACTTTACATTGCATGCGCCAAAATAATTATCTTGAGTTTCGTATCTTGCATGCATATGTCTTTTGCTAAAAGCTAAGGGTTAACAAATAATTTGCCGGAAGTTTGTTTTTGATGTTTAAATTTGTTGTTGTGTTTCTTCTTTGTATGTTGGAAATTAAAAGGCATGGCTATAAAAGAAGAAGAAGAAAAAAAGAAATAATTGGGATTTGGAACTATTTTTAATTGAGAGTTAAGAGTTTACTACTGATTTTCCATTATTGCTAAATGTTTACATTATTTTGGAAATAATAGTTAAGAGAAGAAAAAGATTCTCATAGAATCACTTCTTGTTGCTGCAACTGATTGTGAACCTCTATATATAACCCGTTTGCTACAAGTTGAAATTCAATTGTTGTTCGAATTATCTGGTGGGTTTACTTCTATAAATTATTTTCTTGGATTTGTTTTGCAGACAAAGTTGCGATATGGATATGTTTTGCAAACTCTCTTAGCTGCATTAGGTCAAGTTGCAGTGTGCATTGAAGAATATTCTAAACCATCTCTGGGAATTCAGTCTCCTTTTGAAGAGGTAAGCTAATCTTATTGAAGTAGAGTGAATTAGTTAAATAACTCATTCTTGCGAGGCTAAGGTGAAATAGCAATTATTTTGGAACCAAGTCGGTCCCTTGAACATTTCCTCTATTGTGGTTTTGATGTTAACAAATGTATTTTGTGATAACAATTTATTACACTAATGATTTGATTGAGTGTGCAATAAGTAGCACTAGGAAATGGAGGATACAACCAGAGTAAGTCATCAGAGGAAGTGACCAAAAGAAGTCACCCGAGAAGGTAAAAAGGTTAGAGGAAATGAAATGAAATCGTTCAACAACATCCTCAGAATTAGATAAATGCATATTTTAGAAAAGTAAGTCCATCTGCCTTTAATAGTGTGCTTTTGACAGCTCAGCGTGGTTCTAGTAAATCAATGTCTGCCTCTAAAGACTGAAGTGTGTTTATGATTATCATTCCTCTAATGATTTTTTGCATCTTCCTCTAAAGATCTAGTATGAAGGTGCAAACACAAGAAGTGGAGTTTCAACTGTGTTTGACTAAGTTGATAACTTTTTCATTGTTTGAGTAAACTAGTTCACAATTGATGATTTACTTGGAGTAGAAACAATAACAAAACTAACGAATACAAGTATAAAATGACACAAGTAATTTATCTTGGTCCACCACAAACTTGGCTACATACGGTTCCTTCTATAACACCCCAAATTTTATAATAAACATTTTCTTAATGAAATAGTATTTTAGATAATTAATTTGATGTTAAAACTATTTTAGAATATATGTAAATAAATCTTGTGACTAACTTTTGTTATATGGGTGTTTTCTATGATACACTAATTTTGTATATATTTGACTAAATAAGTGATATAAATAACAAATATTATATTTTATTATTTTATATAGTTTTCTATAAATAATAGTATTTTAGTGTAAATATTTTAAAGAATAAGATTTTAGGCATTCTACCTGTATCTGTGCATTCGAAGTTAATGTGACATTTTCTTGTATGTTTGACTGATGTTAAGTGCGCACATAATTATATTTAATTATTTATAAATATATGTTATTTTAATTATTTATTTTACAAATAATTTTCTTTATATATTAGTAATTTTAATATTGATTTTCTTTATTTTTAATATAGTTGCTATGGTATAAGGATTTTAGACATATTTATTTTGATTAAGTAATATAAATTGTTGATTATTTCGACTAATCTATAAAGATAATGTATTTTTATGTGATTATTTTGAAAAATATTATAGTAATAATTATAGTTATTACTTTGAATATGAGAGTTTTGGTTAAAATCAGCTTTATCTATGTTAAGGATAAATAATATTATGTTAAAATGAGTATTTTGGAGAAAAATTTATAGAAAAGTAAAATAAACTATTTATTTATTAAGGGCTTTTAAAAAATACTAGAAAATGAATTTTGGACCAAACAACTGTTTACACTCTATTTTCTACTTTTGCATATTAATTTGGGCTATTACTGGTTGGACTTTTCCTTCCTACACTTATGCGTTGCTCATTACACCCATATGTCTGCCTCAGACTCAACTATTTGTGTTGGGCCTTACAGTTTTACTCATTTACATGCACATCTACTATCTGCACCCCTTCTTCTGCAATAAAAAATAAAAATCATACTAAAGGCAACCAAATTGCAGCAAACCTTTTTTCTCTCAAATTTACTCCCACCAGTTCCTTGCCATTTTGAAACGATCTCAACATCTATCCCATATAAAATCGGCCACTAAATCCAGTTTTTACTTCCATTTTGTAAATTGTGGCTCTGTTAAATTAAAAACAGTTGCATTTCTTTCCTTGGGCGAGAAATATAGATGTTTATAAGTTGTTGATTGATTTAATCTTCGATAATTGTGTGATATTTGATATTTGATATTGTTGTGACGTTGGATGTTGAACGAAATTCTGTGCATATGTTTGATTGGACAAATTTATGTGATGTGATGATACAAAACTGGATGAATTGTATGACACATGTTTATGAATGATGATGTTTGATTGATGATAGTGATGTTACAAATTTGTGATAAGTTTACAAGATGATCATGATTATGTATGATTAATGATGTTATAAAACTGTGATCACAACAAGAAAACATGGATTTTGTGAGGGCCAAAAGCCCTCACAAAGGAGAAAAAATAGCAACAAAGTAGGCATTTGTGGCGGCCGTAGGCCGCCACAAATAAGATGGTCACAAACCTTTGAGGCGGCCAAAACGGCCACAAAGTGTGAAAATTTTGTTGTCTTTTGTGAGTGCAAAGGTCATCACAAACGCCTGCTTTTGTGAGGGCATAGATTGCCACAAATGCCTCACTTTGTGAGGGCTTAGGCCGCCACAAAAGATAGACTAATATTAAAAAGTTAAGCTTTTGTGGGGCTTAGGCCGCCACATATGCTTCCATTTTTGAGGATTTAGGCCGCCACAAAGGATGTTCCAGATTAAAAAAATAAATATTTTGTGACGGCTTAGACCGCCACAAAATATTAATTTTATTGAAAAGTTATTTTATTAAATTCAAAATTAATAATAAAAATAATATTATATATAATAAATTAATATGAATATAAATTTAAATTTAAATTACAATATTATAATTTAATTAAAATTTAAATTAAATTTAAAATATAATATTTAAATTTTAATTAAATTAAATTTAATATGTTATATATAATAAACTAATATCAATATAAATTAAAAATATAATAATACAATTTAATTATCATTTAAATTAAATTTAAAATATAATATTTAAATTATAATTATAATTAAAGATTAATTAAAATTAAAATTAAAATTAAAATTAAAAATAAAATTAAAATTAAAATTAAAACTAAAATTAAAATTAAAATTAAAATTAAAATTAAAATTAAAATTAAAATTAAAATTAAAATTAAAATTAAAATTAAAATTAAAATTAAAATAACTATTATATATAAAAATATAATATTAATAACATTTAAATTAATTACTACCAAACCAAATAAAACATTCCAAAATTAATAAATAATGTCTTACAAACCAAAAATAATTCAAATACATCAATTCTCATAATAATTCATCTGATCAGCTCCACTCCCACCATCATTATTTGTTGCAATGTTACCCTACGACAGAAGTCCCTCAAAAGTATTATTAATTTGTGTTGGAGGAGACATCATGGTTTGAAATTGGATTTCATCTTTAATTACACCACCACTAGTCGAAGGAAAAGCCATAGGTGGTTGAGGTTGATTTAAATTTGCTCTGATCAAGCCAGTTGTTGGCATAGTTGGTCAGTATGCAGTTTGATCTGGTTGAGGTCCAGGAAGTTGATGTGAACCTATACTAGCATAAGAAGAAGACATCTCAGTCTGAATATAGTCTGTTGGACCTTTCGCAAATGTTGATGATAAACTACCGGCACCCAACACGCCTTTTGTACTTGTCATCACTAATGTTCATAAAACTTGCAGTGTCATATTGTTTCTGCTGCACTAGACCATCTCACTGAGCATGAGGAAGAGTAGCTTGATGATCATCCCATTCTTTCATGACTTGTTGAAGTTGTTCCTATATAAAAAATAAAAATAAAAATAGTTAATTAATATATAATAATTTAGAGGACTGATTAATATATAATAATTACCTGAATCATTTGTGATAATCCATCAGTATACCCATTTGTTTCAAGATTAACATGAAGATAGCGATGTATCTCTACCTGAGTGACCTCCCTTCCAAGTTGCTTTTCCTAAAATATTAAATTAATGTCAAGTTTATAAGTTAGGGAAATGTGATGATTAATTGAATATAAATTAATAGATATATATTATAAATAGTAATTACCATATAATATTTAATTTCTCCAGCAAACATGAAATCTCCCTTATGAGTATTGGTATCCCTATCAGATGCTCTATTAATTTTTGCTTTTTCTCTCTTTTGTTTGTAAGCATTTGTGTTCCATTTCCATCACAAAGTACTCCAAACATTTTCACCAATCCAATTCGGGCATTTTTCCTCGACCTTATTACGTGCGTACGCCAACATAGATGACAGATGCTTGGAAAAGCGATGGTCAAAAGAAGCCAAAACTGCAGCATCATGCTTTCTTTTCCAAGTACATTTAGTCTGTTGTTTGTTTAAATTTAAAAAATATTAAAAATATAATTCAACTAAGCAATCAAATATATAATTAGTAATTAAATAAATTAATCTAATCACTTACTTTGAAACAATGTAAAGATTGATCAACTTCACTAAATTGAGGTGTCTTATCCTCTTTTATCTCACCCCAAGACAACCATGATTTTTTATATTTATCTTGTATGACTTCATCAATTGCCTTTGCAGATGATTTAAAAGGAAGATATCTTCAAAGTTTACATGCAAATTAAATATAAAAATGAGTTAATAAAATAATGTAACATGCAATAATGAAATATTTAACAATCATAATTTAAAATAGTTTACATACCCATCTCCTTCGGGAATGATGACAATGCGGTTGTAGCAATCAACATATTCGGGTTCCATTATTTCGTCTATCGTATAAAGCTCTATAGGGACCTGAGGATATAGAGGAATAGCTCCACCACTAGTACCAATCGTCGAGATCGGCATGAGAGATGGGTCATTAACAACACGTAGTTTAGCAACTTTTTTCTTACCATGTGATGTTTTGGATATTGCTTGTATTCCCACTGTTCCCGTTCATATTTCACATTACAATATAATATTATATATATGTATATATATACACATATAATGCGTAATTAATTAATTATCTTCGCCATTGTCATAATCGTCGTCATCATTTGATGAGTGAACTAAGTCACTTCCTTCTTCATTCTCTAATTCTTATATTTCTTGTTCAATCAAAGATTGTAAAAAAATATCAATACTAGTTGTAGGATTACAAGGACCTGGTATCACAGTAGCTAAGAACATATAAGGTTTAGACATACACATATTAGGAGGAAGATTGTAAGGAGTAACAATAACCGACCAACAAGGATAAAGAGTAGACGATGCTTGTATGTAAGGCGTAAATCCATCTTAGGATAATTCAAGTCTTACATTGCGTGGATCTGACGCAAAATTAGGATGCATTTGATCAAAGTGTTTCCATGCCTGACCATCAGACGGATGTCGCAAGTCACCTGAATTTCTTCTATTCTCATAATGCCACATCATCTTTCCTGCAGTTTGTATTGATGCAAACATTCTCTGCAATCTTGATACAATAGGTAGGTAAAACATTGCTTTCCTTGCAATCTAGAGTTATTCCTTTGGTGATACCTTGGTTGTTGAAAAAACATACATTCAAATCATCTCTAAGTCAGGAACATGAAATTGAGACTTTAGACCTAATAGTCTAATACACATTGATAACTTTGAGTTTGGAGATCCTTCAAACAACAGTTTATTTGTCTCTTTCAAAAGACCATAAAATCTCCGAGCTTCTTCATTCGAAAGTCCATCAGTATTGTCATATTGATCTCCATTGAATGACAAATTAATCCCAACAGCATCCGAAATCATATCATTCATCACCTCAAAGTGTTGATAGTTATAATAATCTATATGTAACATGTTAGTACTACTTGAAGGACCTATTTTATTCTCCACACATGTACTAGTATTAGGCGCTGCCAGAGACTCTTCCCCATGATTAGTCCAAATCCAAAAGTTAGACATAAATCCATCTATATATAAATGCACTCTTATTTCATCTTCAGTTTTAAACCGTCTACATCGACAAAAACAACATGGACATCTCATTCCCCCTTCATCTTCGACAATTTTCTACACTCTCGCAAAATTGAGAAAGTCTTCAACCGTGTTAGCAAAATGTTGAACAGTGGGAAGGAGCAATTTTCCCTTCTGTCACTTCTCGAAAGGGAGCTTAGATCTACAAGAGAAAGTAGGGTTTGTGTTCGTGGGTTTTGAAAACCACCAACACTTTTTCTTTGAAATCGAGAAAGAGGAAGAAAAGGAGAAGGCGAGGCACAACAGGGAAAAACGTTTTCCTTTCTCACCCACCAACACCTTGGTTTCTTTTCTTGAAGTAAAAGAAAGAAAAGGAAGAAGAAGGAGGAAATTCGCAAGGCAGCAGAGAAATCTTTTCTTTCTGTTTCCTTTCTTTCTTTCCTCTCACATGAGCCTATATATATATATATACACTAAACAACATATATAGCAAACAAATATCTAAAAACTCTTACGCACATCACCTCACTCACATCTTAATCTATTTTGATAAAAATATCTATTCTTGTCGCAACTCAATTGACACATGAATATTTCAACAACAAGTGACATTTTTTTTAAAAAAGATGCCCAGTATTAAATTCTTCGTAACATAATTAAATTATTCTTTAACAAATAATTTTAATTGAATTTCTAAAAATATATTTTTGACATTTAACTCACTAAATAAAAAATACTGGGCTAAAAGTCTAAGAAATTCAACACAAAATACCCCAAAATCGTATAAATTATAATTTAGAAAATTAAGGATCTTATATTAATACCCTCCTAAAAGAAGTTTCGTCCTCGAAACTTATGGTAAGAATAATAACCATACTAGTTTTGCACTCAAACTCAACATACATGATAGAACTTGTTTCGTCATGCCTACGCGAAGGAAGTATCATCTATCCCTTTTCGTAGGGTTCTTAATAACGTTACGCACTATCAAAGTCGGTAGGACTCGCCCGTTCCATTCAACGTGATTTTATCTACTATCAACAAGAGATTAAGCATGATCAGTTCCACAATGTATCAATAAGTAGCAAACAACCATGATGGTGGCTTATATTATCTTAACCGAACTGTAATAACACTCTTTGTGCCTTACACTTAAGGTTATCCTAATGCACAAGCGGTCAAACAATCTTCTTAAGGTCCACCAAGTTTCCCTTATCTTCCTATGACTTTGGTTCTATCGACGAAGTACTATTGCTCAAAATATGACATATAGCCTCATATACACTCACTTGGTACGAAACATCAATTAGGTACCAACCAAAATACTAAGTATGACACTAACACCCCTGAGCACAAACTAATCATTACCGCCGAGAACTCCCTAATTTCTCCATTGCCCATAAGTCCTCGATTTTCTTTAGTCGCACAACTACACCAAACCACAATTTTCTTATCAAAATGTTGGTCTAATTATAACTTTAATAATTACATCCCAACATCCGGTTTGTGATCAAAGTTTCCTCAAATATTTTTGACAACATATTAGAACTATACCACCTACAATACACAAACCTCCTTCAGATTTAGTGCTCTATTTCAAGAATCACGTCTCTAACGAAAATTCATCTTGAATCTCATTTATTGATTAAGACCTACATTTCTCTCATGCCCAACACCGCAAATTCACGCTTCACTAGACAATTTCTTAAATACTTTGCAATTATGCACAAACTCGAAAATAATTTTACTACATCTCCTGCCAGCATTCATTTTGATATTTCTCAATTTTGTCGCGTCCTTTATTTGCAGCTTGATGATTATATTTTCATTACAATAGGTCAAACATGTTGTATTCACTCCATCACTTTTCCATTTATTCAAATCTTAAATTTCTACCGCGAACCTTGATACATCTTCATTATAGTGATTTCAATAAATCAAGCATCACTAATTCCTACCAAACTTTTTCCATTTCATGCTCAATTCTTCCCTACCAAACAAACATTTAACTCTGTTGATTGACGAACACATAGCAACCCCCATGACATGCACTCAAGTAGTGCCTTTATATCATTGGCATACCCTTATAATAGCAATGTCTTAATTATAGGTGAGATAATTCCTTTCATGAATCTTTAATTGTCATAAGCTACATCTCTATGTGGTGCTTCAACAAGTTTTCTTGGCACATTTTCCAAAATTTGGTTTACTCGCTGGATTCTTATTCCTTCTTTACCTTCACCGATATACAAACTGAAAGAATCCTAACAATCGAACGTCCAAAAGAACTATTTCTTAAATGTTCCCCATAAGCATTTCATAAGAAATAATTATCTATAAACTTCATCCTTATAACTGTGCAGTAAAATATCTCAAAGACTCACACACCTTTCATTGTCCATCAAGTTACTGAAACACTCATTTTAAATCTTAACACTTGACTTACCAAGATCAACAACTAAACCATAAATTATTTGTTACATTTCTTCTTTTTCACTTTCTATCATTGAATGAAATTCTAACATTTGATCCTCGAAATCTCCAAATACTCATCACACCATCTAATTTCATTCATTTTATCTTAAGATATAATACAAGGTCTTATTCATTATTGACTTTAATCGTCTTAGTAATCTTATTAATGAAAACTTTTCTAATAATAGCACAATGTGTTTAGTAAATTTTCAAACACTTTCATCCTTAACATGAATTATTTATCACTTGCCTACCTCAACTCCCTTGATTATGAAAGTTTTAGGCATTACTTGGTCCTCCATCCAACCTTGTGGATTTTAAATCATCAACTTAAAAATCAACCATCTTAGGGTCCTAAATCAAATTTCGAATAATCCCTCCGACTTATCAAAATATTCCCACTCTCTTAGTAATTACTATCCTTTAATAGACACTCAAAGCTTTCATTGCTACAATCTCTAAGCATTCTTGTACTCTATACTTCCAACGCCACTTAGTAGTAACATGTTGTTCAATACATCAAAGCATAACTCCTTGTGTTTATCTAGACATCACCCAAAATTCACTGTTAAAAATCACTATCCATACTTACCATCACCTAAACCACACAGAGATTTGTCACTTACCGACGAAATATATAGTCTCATTCCTATAATCGTCATGAGATTCATACTTAACAATCTAAGTCACGAATCTAGTTTAACTTGAATGCTCGACCTCACCCCTCAAGGTATCGACTATTCCTCAAAGGGTATTTTATCTAACCAAGGTAGTATTTACCCCTAATGTGCAGCGCCCCTTAACTTCAATACAAGTCTCTTTCATTGGCACCTAAGCATAAAATGCTATTCCAAATGGAAACCATGTATTCTCAATAATTCCATGGTGTTCACACCTCTTTGACAGTTATTAAACTTCATCCAGTCTCATCCTGAAATCTACGAGGCGAACATCGAATATTCTTTTTAAAAAGCTCTCCACTTAGATCCTTACATGAAATCGCCTATCCGTCTAATGTTAATCCATCCATACTCATCATCTTTGAGTTACCACCAACAACATAGCCTCTATGTCCTTGGAACCAATTCATAAATCCCATGTTGTCATGATTCGCTTCAACCCTGCTTGATAATTCGTCTTTTCGAATATCTTTTCCACTTCTTGAATCCACTAATCAACATTTTATGAGTTCTCATCACCCTTTAACTTTGGAGGATGGTAACAATAGAAATCTTTAAATCCTCTTGACTCAATAGCACAAATCTCTCTTTCCCTCTTCTCCAGATCCCACAAAGTCTTTGCAGTTGTTTATGAAACAACTGAAACATCCATGTTATTCATAGCTTCAACCATTTTATCATCGCTACTGACTTTCACTCTTATAGCATCGTTCCTTCTTGGAGGCATTGTTTCCTCAAATCCAACATCAAGAAGAAATCTTAATACCACTTAGAATAATTCCAAAACTAACTTTCAACTACATCAAGACATATTAACTACACCAGATTTGACAACTCAAACAACATAACCCAACGCATGATCAGATAACAACTCCCAACTTACAGGTTGATCTACAATCTAAACCAATGCTCTGATACGACAATGTAACACCGCAATTTTTAACAATGAATGTGTATTTTTTTAAAAATAAAATAAAAACAATTAATAAAATACCAAAGCGTAGCACAAACGACAAATGTCACAATTAATTACATCATAATTATAACAAACTGAAATAGTTTTGAGATGATAAACTAAAATATCCAAATATAAAATACACCAGGGATATGAGACCTATCAGACATAGCTCATACCCCTAGGGTATTCTCGGTAGACACCTGCATAAAAGCATTGCCCCAAGAATCTCTACTTTCCCCACGCCACTTCAAAAAGTGGAATATGGACCCATCAAAAGAAAAGTCATTAGAGAATTTAAGCATAGATACAGTCTTGCAAAATTAAATAAACACAACAACAAAATAAAGACATATAGTCCCTATACAACCACATAATCTGATCATGCTATAAACACTTTATAATCTGGATGATCTCCCCACACCCTACAAGATCCTCTTGACATAGCTTCGGTCAAATATGTCTAACTATATGGTCGTCTCCAGGGTACTAACCGGTAGGACGATCCTGGTTCTCATTTGAGGGCAAAGCCCCGATTTCCACAATAATTATAAAGGGTCACCAACCAAAATTAACAAATATCACTTAGCATTTAAATTTGAAATGCACAAAATAAAATTTCATCTTAGCATACTCCTTGAAAGGGTTTTCATATACAAAACATGCATATTGTATTCGATTACAGTGCTAATTCATAAGTAAGTAGCAAAAATCATCCTGTTGTATTCGAATACAATCATGTCGTATTCGAATACAAGTGCGAAATCATAAGTCAATAGCAAAATCATCATGTTGTATTCAAATACAAGCATGTCGTATTCGAATACAATGTTAAAATTTCAATTGAAACTTAACATTTTAAATATGTATTCGACCTTGTATTCGAATACAACTACAAAATAATGCAGATTGCAGTTTCAAAAACGTTTCAAAATCATTCAACACTTACAACACAAAATTCAATCAGTCACACTCATCAATTACGGCACAATCACAAACAACAACCGATTATGTATATACAATCATCATAGTATATCAAACATGACTCGTGTACCAAACATCCTAATGCAATGCGTATATGCCAAAAATGCATGATTCCAGAATTCCAACCAAAACCTTCCTCGAAAGGCGTAAATCATAATTGTACAGTCTCTCACAGACCACTACTAATTACCAAGGTGCAATCTATCACAAATTAGCATGATTTATTAGCGTGCAGTCGCTCACAGACGAACACGACATACAAGAGTGCAGTCGCTCACAGAATAACACGATTTTCTAGAGTGCAATCGCTCACAGATCAATACATTCTAGAGTGCAATCTCTCACAGATTAGCACGACGCGACAATCCCCGCAAGGATAAGATGAACCAACAATTCACATGGCATCATCTTGTGGTCCATCAACATGGCCCCCATCACGGTTACCATGTACTATGAAATGCTTGAGAATACTCTGACTCTTTTCACCCTAATCATTAAGTAAATGCACCTATTAAAAGATTCCCCATTTTTAATACTCATTTAATACTAATGATTTTTCAAATACAACATAGAGCATACTCAAACATATTTATTCACACCAATTTCAATTTCCACAAACAAACATAAATCACATCTCCAAATTCAACCCACACATAATCATTTTCCACCAATTCACACATAAATTTCTTTTAAAAAATTCATAATATTAATTATGAGCACATCAATTTCACCAAACACGAGTCACCATAATATTCAAACATTAATCATCCATATTCAATCTCCAAAATTTTCAACCAAAAATCACCAAATTCATTTCCATATTTTCAAACATAATCGCACATAAATCACACCAATATTTCCACAAAATCCACTCATAAATTCAATCTCATCTAATTGCAGATAAATCAGTTTTGAATTCATAGATATATCAAAACTTAATCCCATAAATTCACATATAGGGTCCTATGTGCAATATAGAAATTTGGAAGAAGCCCTTACCTCCGGTGTAGCTTTAACAACCGATTACGGCACCGCAATTAATTACGATAAAAATTTTGCTCGCGTCGTCGGTTCAAAAACTAGCTCACTAGCACCGCAGCGTGGCAAGGATCAACTTTTCCTTCTATCACTTCTCGAAAGGGAGGTTAGATCTACAAGAGAAAGGAGGATTTGTGTTCATGGGTTTTGAAAACCACCAATACTTTTTCTTTGAAACCGAGAAAGAGGAAGAAAAGGAGAAGGCGAAGCGCAATAGGGAAAAACGTTTTTCTTTCTCACTAAATACAAAAAACTGGGCTAAAAGCCTAAGAAATTCAATACAAAATACCCTAAAATCGCATAAATTAGAATTTAGAAATTAAGGGTCTTACAACTTGCAGGCAGCACTCCAAATAATGGGAGCTACCACACAACACACGTTTACCTTGATTGTCGCGTATATGTGTCTTGGGTTATGTGACACCCTAAACCCCAAAAGAATATGCATAATAATTTATATCATATATCTATAAAATTTACAGAAGATAAACAAAAACTCTACCTAAAGAAAAAGAAACTTATGTGGGTTATTTAGAATATCACATTTCTCAAAATACAATCGGCCACTTTAAACTTTTTTCCTTCTATATATTAGTGCAATCTCAATAAGTTTGATTTATGTATAATTAATTAATTTAATTCAAAAAAACATACTAGTACTTATAAGGTGTTTATACAAAAATTTGTTTTAAATTAAATAAGTAAAATACAAATTAGAACTATCATTCCCGGTATCACCTATCAAAGCCGGACATCCCTCAAACTTGATCTTCAAGACTTATTAACTTGTAATAACTGCGATTTCACAAGCGCATGGCCAATCTAGTCAAACACAAACAAAAAAGGAGGTGAGTTTCGAAATCATGATGATAGTATAACATAAGTATGAAGAACACATAGTTAATCATAAATAAATTGTATCATTATACAAACATTCTTCAACGAAAAACATCACATTATAAAGTCAAAACCACTCAATGAAAATCAATACATTTCATTATAACATCAAATCATCTAAGAGAAATTATTATCGCACACGATACCTATTAATCACAAGAAAATTCAATGCTATGCATGAACTTAGACTCTACTTCACAATATGGTACAATTCTAACATTGAAGTACTTGGTTACGAGGCTTAATACTATGCCACCATCCTGACAGACAGACAATTTAAATTGTCCCTGTCCTCATAGATCTCCTCAACCCAACTTGAGACACATATACGAGACAGTCGAGAGAAACGTGTGTTGCATGATAGTTCCCGAAATTTGGAGTGCTACCTCCAAGTCACATATGAATTTCCCACCTGAATACCTCCAAGGTCTAACAATCTTGCCTTAAGACTCCACAGTAGACTGCCACGATCAAACTCATTTATTTGTACTTCCCTAGAATCACTAGGCTTGTAAGAGTCTACCTATATGATGACAAAATAATCTCCACTTCACAAATTCTTAATATATATTTTCTCTCCTCTTTGCCCTGTGATACTCCATTAAGACCATAATCTTAAACACAAATTAGAATCACTATTATTTCATTAATTATGGGGTTACTTCAATATTTTTATCGCAAATTTATAAGATCGCTATCGTAAATCACACATCATTATCATAACATAAACTCATTATTAATATATAGCATCACTATCATCAATCATACCTCATCATATAAACTTAACAAAAATTTATAAAATCAAAATTATTAATCATACACCATCATCTCATAAAATTATCACAACACATCCATTTTTTATCATCATATTACATAAATCATCTAATAAAACATATACATAAAATTAATTTGAGACTCAATATCTCAATAACATCAAATACCACACATTTAAAGAGATTAAATCAATCAACACCTTACAAATATTTCTATTTTATATTTTAATCTCACAATTTCCATATTTGCACATTAATTAATATATCCATCAAAGGGTTACTGTTGTACGATGCGGCCTCAGATGAATCGTTGGGAAATACAGTTTTCCCGTTCATCTCAAAGTATATTATACTCATGAATTCAAACGCTCTCTCGCCCCTTACCTTATTTCGACGTTTTCATAAATGATGATGATTCCACAAGCAAACAACTGTTGTTCTTTGACTCTTACTGCTTCAATCGATCTAACTTGTTAGTTTATGGGTAAAAATCAAAAATAAATTATGAGAAAACTCCCTAAAAAATAAATTTCGAAATTATAGCAAGTAAACTTACAATAAACGGGAAAACCAATCAATGGATTATATAGCCACTTTTGACATGATTATTTTGGCGTTGATTTCATTCAAATCTGACTTACAATGAAGAAGAACGATGCAAAATAAGGAATTCTATAAATGAAGAAGTCGAATATTTTAGAGAGAAATTGAGAAGGTTAAAATCTGAGAAAATGTGTTTAATTGAGTAACTAAATGTAGATATTGGAATTTGAATCAAAACGGAGAAAATTTTCTGGAACAGTTATCGATCACCGATGTCAAACGATAGTCTCCAATTTTACTTTTACTATTTTTATTTTGCTAAAACAATATTAATAATTGTTTAATCTCATTTTTAATACACCTCCAAACAGCATTTAATTTTCCAAATATTACTCATATATTATAAATTAAAGTAATTAAAATAATTAAAATATTAAAAAAAAAAACATATTACTAATAACTGAAAATATCACATTTAGTAATTAATTACCAATAATTACCAACTCACATATACCCTTATAATCTTATTAAATCTTATTCTATAAAATATTACACTAAAATACAATTATTTTTAGAAAAATATATAAAATAATAAAATAAAAATTTTATTATATATATCACTCATTTAACAAGAATGGTACCACATTGTGAAGTATAGTCTAAGTTCATATATAACATTGCATTTCTGTGTGATTGTTTTGTTGTTATTGATGTATTTCAAAAGTAATAATAATTTCTCTTAAATGATTTGATGCAGATTATAATGAGATAATTATTTTACTTGAGTGACTTTGATATTACAATATGGTATTTGCTTAAATATTTTGATATATCGTAATGTGATTATGACATGGTCTATTATGATTGTTTGTGTGTTCTTTATAATTATATTATACTATTAACAAGATTTCAAAACTTACCTCGTTCGTTGTTTATGTTTGACTGGCTTGGTTATGCGTTTGCGAAATTGCAGTTATTACAGGTTAATGAATCTTGAAGTTCAAGTTTGAGAGAAACCCCGCTCTAATAGATGATACCAATAATTAAGTGTTGTGATTTAATTAGAAACGACTTTTTGTATGAAAACCTTATAAGTACTACTAAATTTTTGGAATTAAATTGTCAAATGTGAAATCCTAAATTAGTTATAAAAGTTTTATTTCCTTATAAACAAATTTTCTTATCCGGTGCGAATTTTTTAAAATAAATCTAGTATAAAATTATTATACATGTTACTTTGGGGTTTGGAGTGTCACAGCTTCGCCTAGAAGGATTTAATCAACTAATTCAACAACTTGAATTACAAAACATCTGATCCTCCAAGCTAGATTTCTCAAACAACTTGACAAACCATGACTTTTAAGAAACACACACACCTTAACTCTACCAGCCAAGTTTTCTCCAAACAATTTGACAATCCCATATTGTTGAAGGCACTCTAACACCATTATCGGGTTTGAATACAATGGTTTGGAACTTGAGTCATTGCTTATAACAATCTGATAATAACAATGACTATCAAACTCTAAGAAAAGAACACTTAGAAAATATTTATCATTCGAACAAGTGATTCTCTTTTTGAACTGTAAACTAATAGAAAATTTAGTTTTTTCATATATAAAATATCGTACACTTATCATTTTATCTTCCCTAACCTCTTGTATTCCCTAACCTCCGTATTCCTTACGAAATAGGTTCATGGCTTTCTTCGATTTCACAACCTATTGTCGCGGTTTTATCGTCCCAACTTCATCAATTTGTTAAGACATATTTTATTCTCAAAGTTTTAGCTCATTTAACATTAAACTTAATTTATGTAGAGATATCATTGTGAGTAGTTTTCTATAATTGTCTACCATTACAATTGTTGATAATTTACTATGTAAGTCATATAACAATAATCGTTCACACCTTATGTTGCTAAAATGATTAGTATATATAGACACAAGTTCATTTCTAAAGAATACATTACATCTTATTTGAGAGAATAATATATTATGGGAAAGAAAGTTCGAAAAATGACATGCAAAACTCGTTTTTTTCAAGTACTTTTTTTTTATCATTTTGTTTCCTTTTGTTTGGAGACTAGAGATTAACTCATTATCTGTATTTTTTTTGCGCTAAATTTTGTATTTTCTTATTGAAGTATATGTTACAATACTTCTTTTCGTCTTATGCTTTATAACTTTCAAAAAATCAATAATATGCTTTATAAATTTTTTTAAAAGTTTTTAGGATGGATGCAAGATATTTTTCTTGTTGCATTAGCAAGTTAAATTATATATTTTACATCTTTCGCTTTGTATAATTTGGGTGTGGACAAAATAGGGAGCAAAACAATATTCAAAATAATAATAAAATGGAAGAAAACAGTAGTATACTATTAGATTACTCTTAGTTAATATGAATACGACACTTTAGTACAATAAATAAAATAGTAAACTATACACTTTTTAGACAATAAAATTGTTTCATTTTTAATTTTTTACCTTAATCTTTATGATTAATTATTTTTAACATAAGTAGTTATGATTGGTAGTTCAATGAATGCTAATTGTTTGAGTGAAGTGTATCAAAAAGGTGTGGATGAATTTTTACGATATGCTTTTAAAAACATCCTAAAAATGGAGGAAAGTTATATTGTGTAAGATATATGCCCCATTTACATTGATTTTGATATAACTTCCAAACATACAATGTATGCATTATATGATTAGTCTAAAAGTTTAAGTTGAGTACAGTTTAGCAAGGATTAATCATATCATAAGGCTTTAAGATTATGCAAAAGAATCAAACACTACAATTGGACAAGGCTTGAACACCATGTGCAAATGTGTCTATTAGTTATAGTGTTTATTAGGTAGATTCAATCATAATGATTTCTCATATAGTATCTACCAATGAAATCATAAATAAGTTTTTAATCAACCATGTAATAAATCAATTGGTACATCAATTGAGAAATCAATTGAGCAATCGATTGTCTGACTCACAGAATAAAGGCTTCACTAAGTTAATCGATTGGGAAATCGATTACTTAAAGGTTTTTAGTAAAACATATGTTCTGTGATCAACAAAATCGATTGGACAATCAACTGAAATAAGTTTCTTAAGTTGAAAGTTTTGTACTAATCGATTAGGTAATCGATTGTCAAATTCACAAAAAAAATCTTCACTGAGTTAATCAATTAGGAAATCGATTACTTAAATGTTTTTAATCAGGTATGTGTTCTATGACTAAAGAAATCGATTGGATAATCGATTGGTTAACCAATTGGTAAATTGATTTTCTAATTCACAAAATAAAGCTTTCAAAGAGTTAATCGATTAGCAAATCAATTACTAAAATATTTTCCATCAGAATTGAGTTCTGTGATTAAGGAAATCGATTGGACAATTGATTACTATATTTTTCTCAAGTAACAAACTTTTTACTAATCGATTAGGAAATCGATCGAATGAATGAACTAGTTAATCATTTATTAGAAACATATTGCATAATCGTTTGGCACATCGATTTTAACTAAATAGCAAAGTTACTGTAACAAGCCAAATCGATGGGCAAATCGAATGGAGTAAATGTTTGAGTTACAGGAAGAATTTAGCCCATTGCCAAATCGATTATGTTAATAAGAGCATCGACTGGATAATCGATTGTTTTGATATCGTTGTTTGAACAAAACAAGTATAATCGATTAGTCAATCGATTCTGATATGAACTGAGTATCAGTTTCTGATATATGCATTAAAAGAATCGATTAGGAAATCGATTAGTTCATATAGTTTCAAGATTAAAGAAAAACAAGAAACGCGATAATCGATTAGGCGATCGATTAAGCTGGTATTACACTTTAATAAAATCGATTGGGAAATCTATTTTTCTGATGTTTTTATGAAACTATATAAACTGAAGCAATCACAATTTTTCAGAACAATCATAATATTTTTCATAACACAGAAAACTGAAAGTGCTTCATTGGTTTCTAGAAAAATACACCTTGAGAGAAAGATTGTTATATCTCACATATACTCATTGGCAAGATACTTAGAGTGTAAGATTTCCATTGTGATTGAAAATGTTTTTAATTCTTTTCTTCTCTTTTTGAAAGAAACATTGTTGTAAAAGAAAGTGTGCGAAAAATCCAGCATAGAAACTGGTGGTTATCTTTTTAGGATGCTTGTGTTCATTTAAAAGAAACCTCAGCTTGATCTCGCTAGAGTTTGACGAGTAGCTCTTAGGGATAGGTTGGTGTGGTGGTAGAAGTGGTGTTGAGTTGGATGGATATGCTGTGAGGGGCTGGAATATTTGTAAATTAACTCAAACCAATTCTAGTGAAAGGCTGAAATCTGAGATTGATTTCAGAACTGGACGTAGGTTATCTAATCGATAGCCGAACCAGTATAAAAATCCTGGTGCACTAATAAATAGAGTTCTAATTAGGCCTATAATTAGAAAAACACCCTATGAAATATACAAAGGTAGAAAACCAAACATTGCGTATTTTAGAGTCTTTGGATGCAAGTGTTTTGTATTGAATAATGGAAAAGAGCATCTAGGAAAATTTGACTGTAAGGCAGATGAGAGATTTTTTCTAGGATATTCACAATCTAGTAAGGCCTATAGGATCTACAATAAAAAAACTAAAACTATAGAGGAATCTGTTCATGTAAAATTTGATTAAATGTTTATTGAAAACTTGAACAACACCCCTCTTATAGTTGGTGATTCTCATGATGAAATTGTAGAATCCGATCCAAAAGAACCAAATGAAACAGAACCTCCAACTAACATTGATTGTATAGAACCTATAAGGGAAGATGACTTACCTAAGGAATGGAAATTCAACAAAAATCATCCCATTGATAACATAATAGGAGAAATTTCTAAAGGAGTTGCTACTAGAAAATCCCTTAGACACTTCTGTAATTTCACAGCCTTTGTGTCTCAAGTAGAACCTAAAAATATTAAAGAAGCTCTCATGGACAATGATTGGATAATTTCCATGCAAAAAGAGCTTAATCAATTTGAGAGAAACAAAGTTTGGATCTTAGCTCCTAAACCAGAAAACAAACATATTATTGGAACAAGATGGGTGTTTAGGAATAAGATGGATGAGAATGGAGTAATAACTAGCTTGCAATAGATCAATCGATTTATACATCGACTGTCCTGTGTCAAAATCCCAAATCAGCAATATAAAATCGAATTCATAATCGACTTATGCTGCACAGTGTCTCATTTGTCAAATTATAAAACACGATAATCGATTTGAAAGTCGATTTAGTGATTTGTGTTAGCAAAAATGCTGAAGTATACATCAATCCAATCAATTGGTGAATCGATTGAAGATTTGGAAAATTGTTTTAAAGAATCGATTTCATAATCGATTATATTTCCATGAAATCCAAAAACTTGAGAAATTTTCCAAACTCCAATCCGAGCATCGATTGGGTAATCGATTTTGTCAAAATTATTATCACTGCAAGACAAGTAAGTCGACTTGCAAATCGATGCATATGAGAAGTTTTTCCTGTACGTAAGAAACTCGATTTGGAATTCGATTTGAAATATGATTGTTGCAAAATAAAAACTAGCCGTTGGAGGCAACTATGACTGAAACCCTTCATTTCCCTCCAATAACGGTAACAAAATCGATTGAGCAATCGATTTTGCAATCGAAGTCTGGTATGCAAATGCTTAACTAAATCGAATAAGAAATCGATTTGGAACATAACTACTTAAAACCCTAAATCGATTTCACAACTCATTTTCTCTCAACTTCTAAAACTTCTCAAACTTCTCTCATTCTTTGAAACTTCCCTAAATCTTGCAAATGGCTAGAGTAAAACAAACAACTGAAAAATCACCATTCTCTTCATCAACCTCTAATGGAAGAACACCTTCTCCTCCAAGACCATTTGGGTCTCAAGATGTCTTTTAAAGACATAGTTGACATTGGCAACCAAACAACTGAAGAAACAAACCCTATTAACCTTGATAGTTCTGAACCTCATGGTAAGGAGACACTTGCTGAGGTTAATACAGCAGTCTCTACCTCTCCCATTGGTAATAATGAGGAACAACCTTAGATGAGTTGTTTAGGATTGTGTTTTCTTAGGTGTTTTTGTAATGATTCTGTGTTTTCAGTATATATCTTGTAATAGCTTTTCAATCAATATTCTCTATTGAATTTTCTTTTTGAATTTAATGACAAAAGGGGGAGAATTTGATCCAATTTAACTTGTACTTTTTTTCTCTGATCTCTAGTTTTGTGCTCTAAACTCTTGTGCTCTGATACTAAAAGCAAAGATGAATTTAACTTGTGAATAACTTGTGCTCTGATACCAATCAATTTTGCTTGTGTGGTTGTGCTGATATTGTGCTCGGATAACAATCAAATTTAAACTGTGCTTTAAATTGTGCTTATGAGGTCAGATGTTGTGATCTGATAAATGCTCTGATACATAATTTGGATGAATACTTTGATATACCAAATTTAAATGAATTTGAATAAAGTGTACCCTTATGTGCTCTGTTACCAAACATAAATGATTTTAAATTGGATGCTCTGATACTGTGTTCTGATTACTCTGATACCAAACTTGAATATGTGCTTTGATATCAAACTTGAAATGAATCAATGTATATGATTATGTGCTCTGATATCAAATTTGAACAAAGTTGAATAACCTATGCTTATGCTGTTGAAATAAATCATGAATTCAATAATTCAGGGGGAGTGAATTCAATAATTCAGGGGGAGTGTTTTTAAATAACAGTTATCAAAAACATAAGTTTTGAAATATAAACTCAAGAAAAATTGTATGTTTGCACTTAATCAAAAAGGGGGGAGATTGTAAGATATATGCCCCATTTACATTGATTTTGATATAACTTCCAAACATACAATGTATGCATTATATGATTAGTCTAACAGTTTAAGTTAAGTTACAGTTCAGCAAGGATTAATCATATCATAAGACTTGAAGATTATGCAAAAGAATCAAACACTATAATTGGACAAGGCTTGAAGATCATGTGCAAATGTGTCTATTAGTTATAGTGTTTGTCTAATAGTTATAATGTTTATTAGGTAGATTCAATCATAATGATTTCTCATATAGTATCTGCCAATGAAATCATCAAATAAGTTTTTAATCAACTAAGTAATAAATCAATTGGTAAATCAATTGAGCAATCGATTGTCTGACTCACAAAATAAAGCCTTCACTAAGTTAATCGATTGGGAAATTGATTACTTAAAGGTTTTAAGTTAATCGATTGGGAAATTGGACAATCAACTGAAATAAGTTTCTTAAGTTGCAAGTTTTGTACTAATCAATTAGGTAATCGATTGTCTAATTCACAGAACAAATCTTCACTGAGTTATCAGAAACATATTGCATAATCGATTGACACATCGATTTTAACTAAATAGCTGAGTTACTGTAACAAGCCAAATCAATTGGCAAATCGACTGGAGTAAATGTTTGAGTTACAGGAAGAATTTAGCCCATTGCCAAATCGATTATGTTAATAAAAGAATCGACTGGGTAATCAATTGTTTTGATCTCGTTGTTTGAATAAAACAAGTATAATCGATTCTTCAATGGATTCCGATATAAACTGAGTATCAGTTTCTGATATATGCATTAAAAGAATCGATTAGGAAATCGATTAGTTCATATAGTTTCAAGATTAAAGAAAAACAAGAAACGCGATAATCGATTAGACAATCGATTAAGCTGGTATTACACTTTAATAAAATCGATTGGGAAACCGATTTTTTTGATGTTTTTCTAAAACTATATAAACTGAATCAATCACAATTTTTCAGAACAATCATAATATTTTTCATAACACAGAAAACTGAAAGTGCTTCATTGGTTTCTAGAAAAATACACCTTGAGAGAAAGATTATTATATCTCACATATACTCATTGGCAAGATACTTAGAGTGTGAGATTTCCATTGTGATTGAAAGTGTTTTTAATTCTTTTCTTCTCTTTTTGAAACAAACATTGTTGTAAAAGAAAGTGTGCGAAAAATCCAGTATACAAACTGGTGGTTATCTTTTTAGGATGCTTGTGTTCATATAAAAGAAACCTCAGCTTGATCTCGATAGAGTTTGACAAGTAGCTCTTAGTGATAGGTTGGTGTGGTGGTAGAAGTGGTGTTGAGTTGGATGGATAGGCTGTGAGGGGCTGGAATATCTGTAAAATAAACTCAAACCAATTCTAGTGAAAGGCTAAAATCTGAGATTGATTTCAGGACTGGACGTAGGTTATCTAATTGATAGTCGAACCAGTATAAAAATCCTGGTGCACTAATTCTCTCTCTCTCTCTCTCTCACTCTCTCTTCTCTTTATATTGTCAATGCATGTATTCTTGAATGTTTGTTCTTAAATGTCTGTTTTGAATTTTTTTTGAATCTCTGTCTAGAACAATCTTTTGAATATATCACTGTTAAAATTGGAATTTAATATTAACAAGTTGGTGTAAATATTAAATTCATCACTTAGGAAAAATTGAATAATCTTGGTGGAATCAATATTGTATAAAATTTCCTAAGAATAGAGGCCATTCATACCAACATATTGTCCTTTTGTTAAGTGTTTAAATGAAAATCGATTACATTTTGAAGAAATAAGAAATCATCTTATTTGTTATGAGATTTTCCAGAGTTATGCAAAGTGGATATGGCATGGTGATTCATTAAACATGGAAAATGCATCAAAAAGAGAAGAAGTTCATGAAGATATGGACAATCAGCTTGAGGACATGATTCTTGATATTGAACAAAAGTCTTTGCAACGTGCACATATTTTTGATAGTTTGTGCAATGACAAAGAAGAGACTTTACATCTGAGATGCACTAACTTCATACAGTTATCAGCGGTGCTGAGATTGATCATGTTACATATGTAGAACATTGTAACAACCGGTACTCTTGATTCATGGATGCAAGTACGTAAATTTTTACAAGTTGTTATTGATTGTGTTTTTTTTTTAACTTCGTAAGATAAAAAATTGCAAGTTGTTATCGATTGTATTTTTTAATGTTTGTACGATAAAAATATTAGAATTCAATCGATATTAATTTCAATTTTTTTGTTCAAATATTTGAATACTTGAGATCATTTCATCCAGCTCAAATTAAAGATGTTTAAGAATGTTGTGTAGATTTTATTTTCGAAGTATCTAAATCATTTTTTGTCTTGTCAAGAGTAGTAAAAAATGAAAAACGTCTTCTTTGTACTCTATATTTTGTATGAACTTCTGATACTATATATTTTGATTGTTAGATGGTTATATAAAATTATAGCTGCAAGTACAAAACTCTGATTTTAAATTTAATATGAAATATTGTATGTAGTATGAATGAGAAAATTATTAAAAATAATTATTTTAACTATCTCTGTTTAGTCAATTGATAAAAAAAAAAACTCCCACTTAAAATGGTGATTTGTTGAACAATGTTTATGATGTTTAAGTCGGTTAATCTGAACTGACTTAACAGGATGAAGTTTTGTTAAGTTGGTTAATAAAATGAGTTAAAAAAAACTATGTTTATTAAGTCATTTGCTGTTAACTTAGACACATAACGAACTTAAAATGTACATTTTAACTAACTTAGAAATGTAAAATTCCCTTAGTGCTAAGATGAATTTGGAATTTTGAGTTTGAATTCTTTTACTATTTTTTTTATTTATAGATGATCTTGTTCTAAAGCCTTGAGTATTTATTTATAGAAAAATTTATGGCTTAAATTTGGTTCTTGTTTAATTATGAATTATATATTCATTCCTATCTTGGTCAACAATGATCTTACTCAAAAATAATTATGAATAATATGCTTTTTTATAATTTGTTCTATAGCCAATTCTTTATTTCTGAATCCAATCTGACTACTTCTTCTAGATTGATTCTATTCGTATGTCATTCAAATTGAGTTTGTAAGTTCTTCAGATTGATACTATTTGTCTTTTATTTAGATTGAATTTGTAAATTCTTCATATGATACTATTCGTATTTTGTTAACATTGAATTTCTAAATTCTTCAGATTGATACTAATTGTATTTTGTAAAGATTTCTTTGGCAGATTCTTCAAATGATACTTCCTTCATATTGCTTTCTTTGATCTTGGCGGTAACATAGTGTTGCACCGGTTCTTGAACTTTCACAAGTAGGAATATGACTAAGTCTAATTCAATATTTTGTCCTTTGTCAAAATCTGAATCATATCTTTGTAAATTGTAAATGTATTTTTTTATGAGTGTTTCTTTTTGTAAACAATTATTGATCATATCTTTTTGTAAATAATTCATATATTCGTATGATAAATCTTGATCAAATCTTCTTTTAAATACTTCATATCTTCTTGTTGATAGATCTTGATCAAATCTTGACCATATCTTCTTTTCAACTTGGTAAAAGATTTTTTTCAATTATAAATCTGAACCAAATCTTATTCTCATAAAATACTTTTGGGAAGTCAAATTCTTTTGAAAAATCCTATATATATATATATCTCATATTCATCATAATGCATTGCACAATCATGCACGTTTCATCTTTTATTTTATTTTACAACATATTTTTCTTTTTCTCCTATTAAAGAAAAATAATTACATATTAGGAGGTAGTAAAATGTTTCACTTAAATGCATTAACATTGAATTCGTAAATTCTTCATATTGATACAAATTCTCGATACTTGAAATCATGGGAATCCTTCATGGGAAAAGTATATCACGATGCAATCATGTTTACCCCTTGATTACATAAGTTTGACAATTTTCACCTTGTAGTCTATTTTTTGGTTTTCTTCATACCTCAAGTCACTTGTCCACAAGATTTGAACTTAATACTAATGTGATTCATCTTCATCCTCCACCCCCTACTTTTGGGTCATGAATATACTTTTTTTGGCTTTTTTGCCACAAGTGAACCTCTAGAAGTTGAGTCGTCTATGTTGAACTTTCATCACTATCGGTTATTACTTTGATGGCAATGAAAAATTCATCAATCTAAAGAAAAATGTCAAATCTTGTATGAACCTTTAAGGACAATTGAAGAAAAAAAAACCTCCACTAAACATTATGCTGAAGACATGGACGATGTTGCATATAGTTTCTGATTATGAAGCACTGATAATATTGCTAAGTATAAAGTCTTACGATACTTTATTATTTACACACACTCTTGTTTCCTTAATATTATGACTATCAATAAATGCATTTTATATTGTTTCCTTTACCTTCTCACCTATCATATATTTAACAATTTCTTATCAAACATTATTTGTCTTTCTATCTTTTAAACAATATACCAAGTATATTTGGAAGTAGTCCATTCACCAATAAATTTGCTAAGATTTCATACATAATTTCAATCATGCTATTAATTCTACTGAATGTGAGAACGATATAAATAAACTCGACTATCTGAATGGACCTCAATATATTAGGGCATGGAGTTAGTGTCACTTTAATCCTTTAGAGAAGTCACTTTATCTTTATCATTGTCTAAATGTGTTTTGAATATATCAATCGTGTGGAGAAATTTGAAGTTTGTACCATGGGTATTCTAGTCACCCGCAAATCAAAAGTGTAAATGTTGAAAGTACATGAAAGTTAAATGTAATACTCAATCACCTAAATCAACAATGGAAAAACTTGGATAAGATGATGATCACTTTTATATACATATTAGACAAATGTCTAATTGAAGTCATTTTGCATCATGTCCCCAAATAATATAATCAACTAGCTAACATTCTAGCAACTTTATCTTCAATGTTCAAAATAAGTTATGATAAAGAATAGTCACTCACAACAATGAAAGTCAAAACTATCCTTCTTACTATCAAATGTATAAGAAAATCAAGATGGAAAGTTCTCGTACCAAATATTACCTCATAATAGTGAAATATCCTTCTTGAGTATCAGACTATAACTAGGGCACCCCTTTGTTCCTTATTATATAGAATAGAGGCAGTGAAACCCAATTAGACAAAAATAATCCCCTTATCAAGAGTAATTATCAATGTTGATCGACTAAATTCAATTCAAGAAAAATGTTGACTGCCACATGTCAAAGACAATTATTTCAAAAGATCTTAAAAGAAAAACCTATGAACTTCTGAGCTTTAAAAGAAAGAATTAGCGCTCAAGAAGATTTTTCATATCTAAAAGGACTAGCATGAGTGGACTCCCAACTATATGAGCCCCAATACCATAAAACAAAAATACATTCAACAGTGGCTCTGATCTACACCAATATGGATCGAGAAGACTTATCACTACTTGCACACATTGATGCTTCGAAAAGCATTTCATCTAAATGAAGACCCGCTAGATCGAAAATTCAAAAGGACGACCTAGGCAAAAATTACGGTATAAAAAAAAGCATAATAATAAATACCCACTAGGTTGAAAACCTGAAAGGACAACCTAGACAAAAATTAGGGTATAAAAAGATAAAATAATAATAATAAATACATGCTAGGTTGAAAACCTGAAAAAGCGACCTATGGTAAAAATTAGGGTATAAAAATGAGCAAAGAGTCACTAGGATGAAAATAAAAAAGGACAACCTATGAAAAAGTTAGGATACAAAGTCGAATAAAGACCTGCTAGCTCAAAAACTCGAAGGGGTGACCTACGCAAAAATGAACGAAGACCTATTAGGTCAAAAACGCAGAAGGAAGACCTAGGCAAAAATTAGGGCCACATAAAAAATAGAATGAAGAAGTTTAATAGCTTGAGAGTAAAAGAAAATGAGCAAACAGTATGGCTTACACATATCAAAGTCAAAGCAATATATCCCGAAAGGTTTTGAAGATAGATTGGGGTCATATCCTCCAAAATAGTTTTAAAACGTGATTTAAATTATTGTATGAGTTATTAGCACACTTCTTTTATGAAATACTACTAAGAAATCGGGTCATTTACCCATATGAGATTACCGTATCTTCTTCTCTTCCTATGAATCGTTGTTTTTGGTACAATATATTTTCTCACTAAATATCACTGTCTAAATTAAATTCTTGTGTTATGAATCTTTTGTTAAAATTAATTTTTTTTTATGATAATCATATATTGGGTCACAAAATATGTGAATGTCAAGAGGCCAACACTAGTATAATGCCTTTACACATAATGTAGTGCCAACTAGAGATCAAGTCGAAGATGTAACAAAAATCTCTTTAAAGATCAAGAGGACAATCACCACTATTTATTCGAATTTGTGCATATTTTTCATCCATGAATCCAAGGATAGTGTTTGTAAGGAGGCAAAAGAAACTTGAAAAAAAAATAGTAAAAAAGTTTATCGAAAAAATTGAAAATATAAAATGAAAATGAAGGAAAATGTTCATTCAACAAATGCATTCATGACATTTCATATTTTCAATGGTGTATGAATTTAAGGTCGAGACTAGTGACCCTTCATAACATTTGCTCAAAATCTTTCAAATAATCCCACATTACTACTCAATACGTTTTTTTTAGTGTAGATTAATCAACTTCTCATTTTTGAGAACACTTTTTACCATTTTTCATTTGAGAAGTAATACCAATTTTATTGTAGATACAAGTATATATAGAATCTTTATTCCTATAAAAGTATCATACTTCTAAATATATATTTTTTTCATAGGTAAATATAATATATTAACACTTACAATACAATTGATTTATAAAGTTAGCAATATGAGTTATGTAAAAAATTTATCATGATACTAATTCTTTGAAATAATGTAACATATGACGACTTGAAAGAATCACCGTAGATATATCCATTTTTTTCCAAAAGGTGTCAACGCAAGACACATAAGATTAAAAAAAAAAAATTAAAAAACCTATTAGCTTCACCCATTAAATATAATCACAATGTCTGACTTTTGTTATATTTAACTCGTACCCCTATAAATAAATGTTTTGTCATCTAATGTCATCCACTTTGTTGGCCACATTATTCCAAATATTATTAGCATACATTGACCCTTAATTTCAAATGCTTTTTAGTTACTATAAAAATTATGTCATTTTTAGTCCTAAACATTTTATAAGAATTGAAAATCTATTATGAACAAAAATATATTTAAATATTAATTTTAACAATACTCTATACATCGAGTTCTACAAGAACCTAACAAATAGATAAAATATTATAACCATATTTTGACATATATTACAAATTTAACAATACTCTATACATCGAGTTCTACAAGAACCTAACAAATAGATAAAATATTATAACCATATTTTGACATATATTACAAATTCAAATTTAACTATTACTTAGAATATATTAAAGTACTCGTTATACAGATTCTAGGGAGACCATGATTCATTTCAACCCAACCAATATAAAAGGTAACACCTTCCAATAAAGATTTAACATTGTCCCCTCATATTAATCACATATATTTGGAAAACTTAAATTTTATAACCTATGAATGTTTAAAATAACTTCTCCCTATATTTTTTATTTAAAAATAATTTTTCAATTATTTCACCAAACATAATTAATTTCACAATATACATAATATATCACTTTAAAACATAAATTAATTAACAGTCGCGCAACACACAAGTCAGAACCTAGTTACTTATAATTTTACACTATAATTCATCTTATACTCCCTCAGTGCTAGTAATACTACATCTAATACATTGAATTAAACCATAAATACCCTTTTAATATATGTTTATAAGCATAAAAAACAGTTAACTTTTGCAATTAATTGAGTAAAAAAAACTTGTCATTTATTAAGATTTTGTATTCGTGTTTTAATTCATTTGGATAATAATAATAATAATAAATAATAAATAATAAATAATAAATAATAAATAATAAATAATAAATAATAAATAATAAATAATAAATAATAAATAATAAATAATAAATAATAAATAATAAATAATAAATAATAAATAATAAATAATAAATAATAAATAATAAATAATAAATAATAAATAATAAATAATAAATAATAAATAATAAATAATAAATAATAAATAATAAATAATAAATAATAAATAATAAATGATAAATAATAAATAATAAATAATAATATGCCATGAAAGCTTTGTGCCATTTTCATATGCCATGAAATGAAATAATAATTATTTCAAAACAATAATTATCTATTTTTCCTAATAGAATGTAGTATTTCCCTTGCCTATTGCATATTTCTATTCTTGTTATTCTTCGACTCGTTAGCTAGCTTGATAGCTTCTCTTGCCTATTGCATATTTCTAATGAGTGGTTTTATGGTTAGATATTATGTATACTCTTGTGATCTCAAGGGTCCTCTTTATATATTGAGTTCTTTAAGGGTTTTTAGTAGTTCTTCATGATGATCACTAGAGAGGAATATGTGATCTTTGGATCATCCTTTGTTGTAGGACACTTGTACTTCTCATCAAGAAATAATGAGCATCATTTGGTGGTTGTAACTACGGTACGATTGCCATCAAGTGTCTCATGTCAAGAGTATTAGTAAGTTACCATGTTTGTCATTACAAGATTTCTTTGTCGTCCATCAAGTGGTCATGATTAGAGGTGTAGGTGAATTATAGTAGACATTAATTTTGGATTCTACAATTGATGGTGGTTTGCCCTAATTTCGAGAAGCTTATTTGATGTCATTTGATTCGGTCAGTTGGGGTTTATCCGAGATCACCCATTCTTATGTTGGGATGTAACAACTCTCTCATTGTCTTAGTAGCTCACGATAGCAATTCGATCATTAAAATAGATTATTAAAATTAAACTAGTAAAATAGATTATTAAAATAGAATCCTTACAAGATTAAAAAATAATTATCAGTATTGTATTTTTAGTAATATTAATTTAAGATCAATGATAGAATACAAAAGAGGTTATATAAACAAGTCCATGTGTCAAAAGAAAGACACACCATATTTCTTTCTCTCCTTCTTCCTCACTCACGGGTATTAACTCATTCTCGAGTTCATTTCTTTCATTTTCTAGCTACAATCTTCTCTTAGAACACTCCAACACACAACTACTTAATTACTATTCATCATCTTCTCCGTTTCTCATATTCCTCTTTCCTCCTAAATTTCTTCAACGAAAACAGCCTTTGAAATTCTATATCTCCATTTTTTACTCTTTGCAAGTCTATTTCATTCTCTATAAAATCAAGTAATCTTACAAAATAACACTAAAGAAAGATACAAATTAGATATGGGGAACCTTTATCTTCTATCGAGTGTGTAAATAATAGAAGAGTTGTGAAAACAAGCAAATCCCACAATCGATCTCGAATTCAAGGAATTTCTTCTCAACAAATTGAGGTCTTTTCCTATAACTATTTTCATGTAGGTTTCCTGAATTTGAGATATTGGGTTTTATAAAAAGTTGTGAGTGACGAAAAAAGACTGTGAGGTTTGTCATCTACGAATGGTAAAAATCTTCATTTTGTTCTTTAAAAATCATTCATTATGTGTTTCTTGTGTTGATTAGTATATGATGATAGAATTAAAGGAATGAGGATTAGTTGTAATAGGCTAATTATTATGTTAATGTGTTTCTCTAAACCTTCCTTTGCTCGTTCTATTATGTTTTTTCGTTTTTGTTTCAAATTTGTTCCTGCATCTGATTTACTTCTTCTTCTGGATGCCTATAACTTTCTTTATTTTGAC
The DNA here is from genome assembly GCA_037974835.1 of Cicer judaicum. Lineage (NCBI taxonomy): Eukaryota > Viridiplantae > Streptophyta > Magnoliopsida > Fabales > Fabaceae > Cicer > Cicer judaicum. Next base: position 1,298,036 of record JBBPBS010000629.1, on the reverse strand, counting down.
TACATCTAACTTTCTTTCTTCTAGCTGCCTCAAATCACATTGTCTCTTATTCAAGTCTGCCTCTGATGATGCAGCCTTTAATTCAACTCTTCCTTTGATCATATAGCCTCTAATCCAAGTTTGCCTATGATCATGCTACCTCTAATTAGAGTATGCCTCTAATCCAAGTTTGACTCTGATTCACAACTGTTCTGATCACGTTGCCTCTGGCCTAATTTTGTCTCTGATTGTGTGGCCTCTAACAGAGTTCTCCCTATGTCTGGGATACCTCTGATCTAATGATTTTTCTGGTAAGACTACCTCTAATTCACCGACTTCCTCTAATTAATTACTATGTTTAACTTAAACTACTTATGATATTTGAATCAAAATATATTTATATGTTTTGTTTTGCATAATTGTGATGTTGAAAGTAGTTAATTACTTGCATTTCAGGTGGTATTGAAATATGCATTGCATGCATGATGTCACATATGCATTGCATACATCTTGAAATGAATGGTTCAAAGACTTTATAGTGGGACACTGAGGATTGTTTCAGGCATGAAACAATCGATAAAGGAATAACAATCGAGACAGCGGTTGGGGTCATAGCCAACGATTAGGGTTATATGCAACATCTAGAAAAGTATAGGTTAAACGTGTTACCACCGTGACCTATACTTTTGACAATGTTATAAATGTGTTGCTTGAAACAAAAATAATATACATAAAATCGTGACATAACTGTATATACAACATTTATGAAATGTTGGCAAAACCAATTCATAAATCATGGCATGAAACATTCAAAAAAATCGTTGCCTCATTGAGTATCTTCACCAATGATTTTCTAAAATTCGTGGCAAAAATAAAAAATCGTTGCCTTGATGAAGAGGCCACGACCACTTACACCATACTTTATAAACCGTTGCCTAACCTTTTGGCTACGATTTTTTTGGTTTATGCCACACTTTTTTATTATTGTCATAACTCCAAAATGTTGCAGTGTCCACGTCAAGTTAATTGAAAAAACTTTCCTGTATTCTATAAGAAAAGAAACATGACATGCATATTTTCCATACTTTAAAGAAAAAGAGAAATATATTATTTTCATACTTTAAAGGAAAGTAAAGGACAAATATTGTTTAAGCATGAAAATCACATTCATATCATGTTTTATGTTGCATCAAAGGAAAATAGTTTTTGGAATTGCCTCTCCTTCCTTTTTAAGAATTTATTAAGATTATTATCTCACTAACCAGATATTTTCTTATATAGTATAGTAGATAAAAGAACTTTATTAATATAGATGTTCATGAACTTATTTATTTAGTAATTTTTGTATATCATAGAATAATTGTAAATTATATTATTTAATAGTTACAATTTATATTTATAATTGTAATCATAATATTAAAAATGATTGCCTCTAGATACGTAGTTATAGTTATTAAAGGCTTGGACTAATTAGATGCTATAATTGTGACCCAGAAGAATAATAATAATAATAATAATAATAATAATAATAATAATAATAATAAATAATTTAATTCAAAAAGTTAAATGCACAAATTATAAGACAAAAGTTATATATTTAGGTATTAACAAGCGAAGCATATGATATCATTTTCCATAAATAATATAGTATTCTCACTTTTTTATTTATATTTTTTTTAATAGATACAAAATAATCAAATAACTCAATTATTTTATAATACAGAAATTATATAAAAAAAATATTAATAATATAATTTGGAATAAAAAATTAAGTGTTTCTTGAAATTCAAAATACAAAATAACAATTTTTTTTATACAGAATGACATTCTTTTTCATTTAGACACTAATAGATTGACGTGCATTACAAATGGAGGATTGGTGCTTTATATTAGTATTTTGTAAAATTTTAATAACATATTGGAAAATAGAATTATTTTGAAATCAACGTTGCAAGTTTGTATATTGGAAATTAGGTTAAATATTTTGTTTTCTAAATTTAAGTGTTTATAAAAAATGAGTTTAATTGTGTGTATTGTCGCTGTCAAAAATTTATACTCTAATGATCCAACAGTTTTAATTAATTGACGATATCAAAACTCATTACACTAATAATGTATGTGAATTATATCCTAAACAATTTCTTTAACTCTTATATGAATGCAAGTATTTAATTATTTAGTTTTCATTAAAATTGTATTAGTTATTGAAATTTAGAATTTTTAACATAAAAAATTTCTCAAATCAAACGTGCTACACACAAAGCAATGAGAAATCAAATCAACTAAGTTCTCCAATACTCCTCCCGGCAATCTTTGAAATGAGCTTGGTCTCGTGACCTTTACTAAAAAATCTAAAAAAACTAAATGGTCTGGTGATTTTTCGATAGTTTTATAAGTTGAGAATTGACATTAAAGATCAAAAGTGATGACGATAAATATTTTGAAAATTAAAAGTCGGAGACATTTTTTATACAAACAAAATATGAATGTTGAGAATTTGATAAAGACTTAAAAGATATATATTTGCTTTTAAAATTTTTATTTTATATACGTATTTATTTATTTATTTGAAAAATAATCATTAATAAAAATAAATGATGGAACTATAGCTCAACTTTTTTTTTGGCAAGTATTTTTACTCTCCTTGACTTATTAGACTTATTTGGTTTTCAATAGAAAAAAAAAAAACAACTTTAAATAGTTTATTTAATTCACATCCTATATCCTTGATATCAACTTTTAAATTTAATGTGATGATCCTACGTGGACAAAGTTTTCGTTGTTCTGGTCAGGGGTGGACAGATTTGCCACCCGCCCATAACCGTCCGGCCCAGAAGCAAACGGGTGGTTTGGACCAGGTTGTCGGATCTCGCGGGTAAACTTCGATGGATATACACGGTTTGCAGTGGTCGGGTTCGGATGAAGAAATTGGATCCATCGGCAACCGTAACCGACCGTCCAATACATATGAGATTGAGGCTCATCCTTCCTCTGCATATGTTGGCCCAGTCCATTTCAAATTTTCATATAAAGTCACTACTTCCATTCCAACAAACCCTAGCCGCCTAGCAATCCCTAGCCGCCCAGAACACCCTTGTTCTACATCTTTTATCCGTTTTCAACTATCTTTCTTCTCCTTCGAAACCCTAACAACACATCTCAGAAGCTCTTGATCTCATCTCTCCAGTATCTCGACCTCTCTTTTATTCACCTCATTATATTATACTCTTTTCGATCTCACATCTTCAACCACAAATGGAAAAGGGGTAAAATAGTGTTGGAGAAAGTTCACAATTGCACATAAAAAAGTACCCGTAGAAAGTTTTATGAGTTTCTGTTATGATTTCCTTATTATTTTTTACAATTAGGGTTTATTTTTTATAACTTGCATTTTCAGATCAGGAGCATCTTTTTTGTTTGTTGGCTCATAGCAAGAGGCCTATAATGTAAGGTTAGAGTTCTATGAGTATTTTGTTGATTCTACTATGCACTTTTTTTTTTAAGTTTTTGGTCAAAGTGTTTACTTTCAATAGCTCTCTGCCTCTTTTAGTTTCAAATTTTTCTAAATACTTAACTATTAACATTTAACTATCACTTTTATTTTGTGTGAGGCTTTCTGTTGTAGCAGAGAAAAACTACCATAATCAAAGAAAAGTAAGTTCTATGATTCTTTTTTATCTTTTGTAAAACTTGAGTTTGTTGTTTATGAATCAATGATTAATTTCTAATTCTTGAACAATGTTTGTATGGTTATGTGTATATGATATTGTGTGTTTGTATGGTATGCATATCACACAGTATATTGGAAAGTGCAGACTGATGCCAAAGAAAGTTAGTTTTTAAATAAATGTATGCTGACATTTTATTTTCTGTTTGAAATGTAGGGTTTATGGATTGTTTTGTTGTATTAATATTTTGCAGCAAGTTACTCTAACTAGTAATATTGTTGTTTAGTTGAAAGAGCTAAGACAATGTCATATAGAGTTCAAAATAGAAAGTAAATCGATTTTGCATGAGGGAGTTTGAAAGGTACTTTTGTGTTTTCTTACAACTCTTTACAGATTTCCTTATAAAAGATTTCATTGAAACATAGATGTTATGATTGTTCATTCTCTTAACTTTCCATCATTTTCTGCTAAGATTTCATTACATCACACACAAAGGAGAATACATAATATACTGAGAAAGCTTTTGAAATATTTCAATTCCACTGTTTTTTTCCTTCTAATTTGCATTATGTGTGCAGAAACTTGTGAAATCACTAGGAAATCCTCATGGTGCAGCAATATTCCTTTGATTACTGTCACTTTAATAAGGTTGATTAAGATGTAATTTATACTTGAGAATATTTGTATTGGTTGTGTGAATTTAATTTGTACTGATAATTTTAATTTGTATTGGTTGTGTGAATGTAATTTGTATTTGGTCTTGTGAATGTGAATTTGTGATTTAATATTTGACTTAGATTTTGTGGCCAATGGTAAATGCAATATCTTGAGAACAATAATACAATACAAATTAAAATTGTAATAAAAAGTTGTGATTGACAATTATGATATAAAAAACATGAATTTATAAAACAAAAAATTGAAGTTATAAAACAAATGAGTCTGATAAGCAGGTTGGATCATTTATTTTAATGGGCCAAAGTGGTATTAAATGTAACAAACTATATTGGGTCAAATTATTTTTTATGATTAGGTTTTTATGCTATTTTTCTTAAAAGATAAAAAAAAAAGCCCAATAAAGTTCAAAAGTCCAACCCGTTTTGACCCACCTGTTCACAACTGTTACCTAGTGACCCTATTCTGATCGTCCCGAAATAAAAAACAAACGAAATTGGGCCCATTGGTACCACCCGAGAGTTCAATTCGGGTTTTATTTTTTGACACCGAATCTGGCCGTACCCGACCCATATCCACCCCTAGTTTTGGTTTCATCGTCAACAAAAATTCCTCTGTTATATAGAGAGCGAACTATATGTGAGTTGTGTTCATATTTCCATACTCTCTTTCAATTAGCCAACTCATAGTAAAAATCGTTTTTATGACACTTGTGTTTGTCTATCAAAAGAAAATAGATAAATCAAAGACATAAATCAATAGTTAAATGTAGATATTGTCACAAACACCGCATGTATACAACATCAATATGTCAATATCTAATATTTGAAAAAATGAATTAATTACATGCAATCAATTTGTAGGTGTTGTTTCGGCGTTCGACATCGTCAATAACACGTGTCAAACATTGGAACGCATGTCCAATCAAAAGTATCGGTGTCGTAGCAACTCTATGATTTATTCTTTTAAATACTAGGATTATCTATTTATTTATTTTTTTAAAAAAGTCACTTCTCTAATTAGTGTCAATAGCTTTAGTTATTATTCACTAACGATGGATTTTTTCATGTTTATTTTAAATTATATCATGTTTATCTTTTCCTCTTGTTATTAATTAACATTGAATTTTTTATTGGGGGTATGCTGTAAATATTGAACAAGAAGAAGATGAAGTTGATGATTATGAAAGTTGCACACATAAATTCCAAAGCATATGTATTACAATAAGCTTTAGATTCGATTCATCTTCAAAAATCTATATATATTGGATGAAAACGGATTAACCGTTGAATCTTATTCAAGATACTTTCAAATCCTTAAAATGAATTGTACATTCACATCAAGTCTATCATTCAACGATAATTTTCATAATAAAATTTCTTCATTTATTATCAAATAATGATATTTTATAGAAAAGAAGAAATGACTCATAAATATTTATGATAAAAATTTGACTCATATAACATAAAAGTTATATTCTACTTTTTGTCTCTGAAGTGTATCTATTTATAGAAAAATTTATATCAATTGATGAAAAATAATAACTATCGAAAAAATTTGTAACCTATAACTTAATAAATGCATTAGTTTAGTAGTTAACTGATACATTAAACTCAAACATTACAATCATTTTTAATCAAAAATAATATATTAAATTATTTAAATTTACTACATTAATATAATTATTAAAAAATTTCAAATATATTTTAGAAATCTACTTCCCAAACTAATACACACCCAGCTACAAGAAGTGTCATGTATGTAACTTTCATTATTCGCATACCAGATTAGCATTTGAAGGGGTTGCATTATTTTTATTATTATTATTATTATTATTATTATTATTATTATTATTATTATTATTATTATTATTATTATTATTATTATTGGTGATCACCCTTGTATTTTAGACTTTGATTATTTATAGCACCCAAGAACCAATCATATGAAGTGATTCCATCATTATTTTTATTTAATTAATTTTAAAATAATTTAAATTTTAAGTTGATTTTACTTTCAAACTCAATGATAGCTAAGAATTTATTATTATTATTATCAAAATATTGTTTTTTTTTTTTATCGATGTTAGCATTTGGACCTTCTCTATATAACATTGTTTTGAATGGCAACCTCCTCTATATTAATTATTTAGTGGTCCAACTCGACCATTTGGTGTTCCAACTCAAATCAATATGAGCTTATGAGATTAATATTGTTAGAGTGTGATTTAGAATTTATGTATGATATTCATATCTAAAATTTTATATTGGTAATTGTGAAATAATTTATGTAGATACATATTTTATAGAATTTATGTTTATATAATTGTTAAAGTGTAAAATAATTTATGTAGGATACATGAAGCTTACTAAGAATGAAAATGTGGACTTGATAAATTGGACCATGAGTATAAATTTAATGGACCACAAAATTTCTTCATTAGCTTCCATGTAGACCCCAATGTATTAATTTTTCAATGTAATAAATCATTTTAACACATTTTTAAAAAGTAAAAAGAAAAAGTAGAGAAGAGAAGATAGAATAGAAATAAGAATATTTGATATCATTATCTATTTGCCTATGAGCTAATGTTTTTTTACATTTTCATACTTTATTCCAATAATCTAAGTCGTTGTCATTGTGAGATTCTTTTCTATATTTGAAGATAGATTTTCAAATATTTATTACACATGTGTTTCTCTATAAAATGAAACGAATGAAACAAAGACAAAAATCCATAACTCTAGTTAATTTACATCTTAATCACAACAAATTAAAAATGTGTGTTTTTAGTGTCTATAACTATGAAGCACATACCGAGAGAGACACCGTATACGATATTGACACTAATACATCAATTCGAGTAATAATTTAAAAATATATTTATTTAATGTAATTAATATCAGTCGACATTAAGACACAAAGCATAATACAATGCATACTCATTTTCTATCAAAAACACCATTATACTCAAACTAGGAAGAAAGTAAAAAAATTAAAAACAAAGTAAGAAACCTCAAATAGTAGTATAGTAACAACAATAAGCTAAATTGTTCACGTTTTCCAGCTCATTATACTAGAAATGCTAAGTACTTGAATTCTCATGCATGATATATATAGTAATTAACAGTACTTTCATCTATTTTATATAATAATTTTCCTTTATTTCTTTAAAATAGGTAAGTGTCAATATTAATAATAGAGAAGAACAGATATCTGGGCCCTGCTGGGTTTGGTAATATTATTATATCAGTGGTATGTAAGCATCAATTAACTTGCCAATAAAAGGAACTTTGTGAATGTGAGTATGTTTTTGCTAGTACTATCCTAACTTTGTGAAAGTGCAATTATCTACCTTTTTTTTATATCGCATTTATATTAGTTTCTGGTAAAAAAAAAATACACATTGTACATTAATTTATTACATCTTATTAATTCCCCCAAATTCTAAATATGGACAGTTAATCATACTCTAATTAATTCAATTATGTATTTATTTCATATATTTTGTCACTTACTACTACATTCTCAAATGCATTTTATATTGTTTTACTATATGAATAAATAGGCATTTTAGTAATTGATTATTATAATAGTACGTTAATTTAATCTATCATATTTAAGAAATAACAATTTAGTCCTTTAAATTGAAATTTATAAACATTAGTGTATAAGTACAAACATTATTGGAAATTTGAGTTCTTAAATTTTATAGTGTGACTCTTTGCCACATAACTTTGCCTATAATGTGCATATGATTTACAAGTCTTTTTTATAAAGTTGGACCATAAAAATACACTTAATGGACCCAAAAATTTGTTTCATAGCTTTCAAGTAGACACGTACCAATGCATTTTCAATTAATAGAACAAAGCAATGTAAGGATCATATTTTTCTTTTTTCTTATACTAGTAAGTAGTGAAACAACTATCTTAATAAAATTATTGATTTTTAAAGTGTATACTTTATTTTTCTTTGTACATGATCTCAACACCAAAGTGTGATAATTCTTAGCATTCTCCTTTTGCAAAACAATGACTTAAGTAGCTAAACATTGTGAGAAAAGAATCTCAGCATCGTGTCTTTAGAAAGAAAAAGAAAGAAGTAAGTGGTGTTAATAAGCAAACACACTATCACTCACTCATGCTTTCACTCACTCTTCTTCCTCTATAAATACATGTTTTAATCTAACATTTTTCTTCACCCCTCACTCATAATCTCTCTCTATATATATATACTTCTTGTATTCTTATTCAATTTCAATATATACATTGTCTTCTTTCTCACAACACACCTTATACAAATAACTACTACTATCTCTTCTTTTTCTCAAAAATATATAGTAAGAGGCTCCCTAACATACATTCATATATATTAGATGCATTTTGATGTTTATACTCCTATAACTCTCCTTCTATATTATATATATATATATATATATA
>JBBPBS010000629.1:1275827-1288968 GCA_037974835.1 Cicer judaicum | reverse complement strand
CAAGTATTATAACTCACCTTGACTTGTTAGACTTATTTAGTTTTCAATAAAAAAAAACAACTTTAAATAGTTTAATAAATTCACATTCTATATCTTTGATATCAACTTTTTGACAATTTTTTTTTTTTGTTTTGGCTTTTTGACAAACAATTGATTATGATTTTAGGTGGTGACCTTTGATATAAACATGTCAAGAGTGTTGGTTTTAGTTAGCATTGTACTATCCATTGTTGCAATTTCACAAAGCCTAGAAGAAGTTGAATGGAGCCTTAATGCAACAACTGTGCGGATTCAAAATATATTAGGTGGTAATAGTGTTCTTATGGTGCATTGTAAATCAGGTGACACTGATTTTGGTGTACATTCTATTATTGGAGGATCATTCTTTGAATGGTCTTTTCATACCAATCTTCGTGATACTACTTTCTTTTGGTGCATCCTTCAATGGGATAATAATGAGCCAAAGAAAATAGTAGCTTATGATGCTAAGATTGATGAATAAATCTGTAGAGAGAGATGTTGGCGAGAAATAACACCTAATGGAGCATTTTTTCTACATCAAGACAAAAATTTCTGGGAGAAAAGATACTCATGGTGATAAACAAGAGCTTAAAAGCTTTGTGCCACTTTCATAATATGCTATGAAATGAAATTATTATTATTTCAAAATAATTTTATCTATTGCACAAATATTATGCTAGCTACTTAATTTTAAAACAATAACAAAAAATATATAAAAAAAATTAAAAAATTAAAAAAAACTCAAACATATTAAGCATTACATTTTTCAAGGCATCATGTCCAACCGTAAAGTATCAAATTACAAGTAGCAAAAAAGAAAAAATTGGGATCAAGATCAAGCATGAGCAGTGTTCAATGGTGATAAAGGTAATCAATCTGCTTAATGACATGTAGGGAATGCAAGCAGACTTCCTAGTGGTAATGTGAAGTAAGAGAAAGATAAGAAAAAAGAAGAATCAATTGCAATGGGCATATAGTTTGGCACTTTATATTTCAGATTCAATGTTACATTTATATTTTTTTTATTTCAAAATAATTTTTACTTTAAAGTACCAGTGTAATATTTAAATTTATAAGATAATTTTAATTTTTTTTTCAATTGTAGTTTCTAATTAATATAATGTGCATCATTTTCAAGTTATTGTTATCCACTTTATATTTATGAGTAAATTAATTTTTTTTTATCTATAAATAAGATGATATAATTAGCATCTGAAATTTATATTTAATTTTGAGGTTTTAAGTTCGAACTCAAAATACGATGTTTAACGTAACAATATCGACATTTGTCAGTTTATCTAGAACTTAAAAACAGCATAAAATCATCATTCTTATTTTTCATTTATCACTTTTTTTAATTGTGAGAAATGTTCAAATGTGACAGTTATTTTGAAACGGGGACAATGTATTTTTTCACTAATTTATTTATTGAATTTCACTCAATTTAACTACTTCATTAACTACAATTAATAAGAATGATTTTGTAAATGATATTAATTTTATGTGTAAAATCAACTCAACTAAACATTCATAGAAAACATTTACAACCCAAATATGATATTTAAACTCATTTGGAGGGAGTGTTTATAGTGCCAAGAGGCTAGCTAATAGTGATGGTAACAAGTATATTGAATCATTATTAGTAGTAATAAAAAAAGGTAAAATAAGTGTTTGATTTAAAAATTGCATTATACTATTAAATGGTATTTTTAATTACTCAATCGAACAAAAGGCTCTTTGATTTGATTGAATCTTCTCTAATTAACAAAATTAAAAGTACTAAACTTTATAATGATATTAGGGTCAGAAACGAGTTTAACTTTAAATTCAACCTTTAATTACTAATTTGTTTATATATAATAACATATCATTAATTTAGAATCATTAATAATAGAAATTATAAACAACTATACAGTTTACCTGTTAGGTAACTTGAAACAATTCTGATATGATGCATTTTGACTTCTCGAAGAAAGATAACTAGACCTGGTGACCAATTGAATCTTCAATCACTTGTCCCCAAAGTTGAATCTTCAACTTCTGATGTTACATAGTGTTTTTCCATCTTTCCATCTTTCAAAGCTCCCAATGTGTTTTTCCATTTTTCAAAGTTTTTCCATCTTCAACAATAGAATTTTTCACTTAAATATTGATTTTGGTCACCTGAAGACATATGTAGATGCTTCACAAGGAAAAGATCGGAACATATAATTAATACTAGTCATTTGGCAAGTCACCATGCTTGCGGGCTATGCAAGACAACATTCTCGCCAAACGAGCTCCACATATCAAAAGTATATCTTCCACCCTCTTTAATTTTGAATTAGGTTGTGATGTCTTCACGAAAGTTATAAATATGTATCTTAACTTTCATTTGTAACTAATTCAACTTCATTTAGACTTCTACAACTCCATATATAATTAAAATACCTCATAAAATTCTTGTTTTTGTCACCAAAATTTAACATTGCGTAAAACTAATAAACCATAACAAAACTATAGAAAATGTTTAGTTAATCAAGGAAATGAAAGGATAAATACGTTATTGAATTCAAGAATTATAAAAATCGCAATTAATTCAAAATGACTCTAAATTCAATGGTAAATTAATCGAAATAGTCTAAATACAAATCCAAAATACTCTAAAAACTGGCATATGATAGGAAACTATCACTAGCTGTCTAACTAACTAACTTGTAACAATAAATTAACTACGTTGCTACCTAACTAACTAAGATGATTTCTTAAATTGTATGCTAAGTTGGTGATAGTGTATGTTCTTAATAAATCCCTAGGTGATCACACGAATCAAGGTGTTTGTTCATTTCATGAAACACATGGTTTGTAGCAACGTAGCAACATGTAGAGCACTCTAACTCTTACAATAGAGAAATGGTGGCTTAGAACAAGTAACATGCAAATCAATCTAAGAGAAAAGTAAGCTATATCATGATTTCTCCTTATCACCTCATTTACTCACTCATTCACATAACTCAATGATCAAGAGTTAAGAACTTATGATGCAATGATTCTAACTTTGTCCAAACCATGAACAATTAGCTTGATGCATTGTGACCAACATAATTTAGCAAATTGTTGATCTCCCATCTGGAATTAAGAATTGTGTGTTGAAGTAGAAGATAAAATGGAAATTCTCAATCTCATTAATATAACAAGAAGCAGTAATTAATACAACTTATAGAATATGCATGACAATGCAATGGCATTATGGTGCCCGGAATAAGAGAACTTGTTGTGGATAACAATGAATGTAGCTACATCGAATTTATTCATTTCATCAAATTATTATGGCTTTTTTTTTTTTCTTTTCATATTACCACTAAAAAATAATTTAAATATCAAACTATCACACTTTTGTAATTAAATATCAATATACCATTCTTTTCAATTTTTTTTTTTTATTTTTAAAAGTAAGAAGTCGTTTTTTAAGACACCCGTTTTTCATATGAATTATTTTTTAAGGAGAGAAGAGAAATTGATTCCAATCACATTGATATCTCAATGTGAATTTATTATTTTTATCTTTTATTAACTAGGAAATTTAGGTTTTTTATTTATTAGTAGTGCTATTTATTACGAAAGAGAAGAATGCACAAATTTATATAAGGGATTTGATCGATGGCATAACCATACGTGAGAGAATAGGTAATTATAATTTGTAAGTGTCAGATAACGTCACAATTAAATAATTATTAAAATAAATATAATTAAATAATTAAATAATTAAATAATTAAGGTAAGTTTTATTCATTATTATTTTAATTAAATAAATAAATACAAAGTTGATTATTTTTATAATAATTATCTAGTTAAATTTAATTTTATTAAGTAATTATTAAAAAAAACTAAATAAAATGGAGTCCATAAAAATATCAAAATTTAATTAAATATTAAAAATACAAATATAAAATAAGTGAAATAAAATAAATACAAATTTTATTACAATTAACTAATTTTTATCGGGAGCATCGGCAAAGGCATTTACTCTTGTTATGTACTTCATTACGACACAAACCACATCTCATGAGGTGTGTACTTTTCTTCTTTTGATCTATTTTAGTATGAATGCGAGTAGACTGTGGACAGTCTTTTGGATCTTTTCTCATGACTGGATTATGACACAATTCAATTTCATTGTATTATTGACAATATGATTGAAGAGGACTTGCTTGGAACTATTCCTTGTAAGTGTCGAATAAACGAACAAGTGACAATGACATGTGAAAATGGACAGTGTAATGTTTGAAATTCACAATAATCACACCATCATTTGTCGAGGTCTACTTTAAACGTTCCTATAGAACGACCGTTCAGGTGGACGAACCAACTCCTTAACTCTAAAGATATTATGTGCTCCATTTGGAATAACAACTTCATGAGGGTTCGATATTACTCGTTCTTTGTCAAGGTTTTGAATGACTGTATGTGATTAAATCAGACCAGATGCCATCATTGTTTGGGCATGTCTCTATCTTTCTACAAATTTTGTAGTCACTTTCTAGTATGTTGCTTGCATCAAAGAAGCGATGGGAAGATTGTGTGTCCCCTTTAATACACTGTTCGTGCACTCAACAAGGTTAGTTGTCATATGTCCCCAACGTTTCCCTTCATCATATGTTTGTAGCCATTATTTATTTGGAATATCGTGGGCTCATTTCAATGCATCTTGACTCATATCACTTATTTGTCTCTTGTAGTGTGCGATGTTCGGTAGAGTCATCGTATATCTTGAAGGAAAAAAAGTTGATGTTATGGACAATTTAAAAACAAAAATATGTGTGAGATATATATCAAAAAAAATACTAACCCATGATGCTTACAATATTTTTCATCTATGCATTTTTATGCCAATTTTTGTTTAGACGCCTAATAACACTTTTAATTGACTTGTGTCTATCCGAAATCAATAAGTGGTTGGGATGAGGTATACAATCATTCGAAGATGAATGAGGAAGAAAATCACGCATTTGATGTTTCATCCTCAACAAAAACGTATGCTATAGGAATCATACGATTATCACCATCTTGAGTGATTGTCAATAGTAAGGTCTCACGATGCTTCTCATCCAACCATTATCCATCAACCAAAACAATTGACTTAAACTGATCAAACCCTTTGATGCATGGTTGGAAACGCCAAAAGAGGGGTGAAAGACAGCTTTGCTAGGAACTACTTGGTCATCCTCAATAAAAGATCACACTTCAATATCGGCAACTATTGTGGGATCCATGATGTGGTGTTATAGAAGAGTCAAACATTGGTTCGAATAGACCAAACCAACCGTGACATCGATAAAGGCATTGTCGCGGCCTAAAATTTTGAGTCTTTCTCGAATTCAATGGAGTCGCCACCAAAATTTATTTTAAAATAAGGAAAATATTGGAAAACCCTTAAACATATAAAAAATAAAAATAATGTTTTTTAAACTAAATTTTGAGTTTATAAGTCGATTATGCCTAAGAAAGATATTAGCACCATATAACATCCGTTAAAATACGATTACCTATAATTAATTGTGTAAAATTAATTATTAACTTAAATAATTAACCTCTTTAAAATAATTTTTATATAATTATTTAAAAATAAATAAATTAAATTGAAAAAAAATAAAAATAAATTTTAGAACTGTCAAGTGTCAAGTTATTACAATTTATATAACATAATTGGAAGCAATATTTTATTTATTTATTTGTTTATTTATATTTAAAAAAAATTAAATAAATAGTAATTTAATAAAGAAAAACTTGATTTATCATTTTATCACATGCGATAAGCATTAAGCATGCTTCAAGCTACGATTGCACTACTTGCCCTGCCAGACTACGTTGTAGAAAAGCTAAGCATTTTCATATTTCAATAAATTTAAACCAAGGCAATACGCATGCTTGCACAATCAGGCTATGTTTTCAAAACAACTCAGTATCTTCAATTTCAATAAATATTAAAGCAAGGCAAGACAGCATAAACCAGCAAAACATCATGTAACAAAACTCAAGTTTCAGCCCAAAAACAAAAATCTATTTTTAATTCTAATATAAGTTTTATATAACTCAACATAAATCAGGGGACAAGCAAATCAAAGAAAGTGATGTAGTAAAGAGATGGAGAGCAGAACAATAAAGATGAGAGTCACGCAGATTTGTGGTATGTTGCAAAGAAAAAATGGCAGTGGTGACGGTGGTTGGCGGTAATTACTGATGGAAGTTGTAATGACCGTAATCATTTATGTTTCTCGTTTTTTTGTTTTTTTTGAGATATATAATTTTGAAGATGGAATTAGATTGTTGTTTCTTCTCGACTCAACTTCTTTACTTCAGAAAATCTCTCTTTTCTAGAAAATAATTTATCTTTTCTTTTCTTCTTTTTCAGCTCTTTTTATTCTTGTTCTCTTTTATTTGTTTGATGGTTTCTTTTGAAAAATAAAACTCTCCTCTCTCTTTCTTTTGGAATTGATTTTTACTTTAATTTATAGACTAAAAAGTTGAATCGTTGTGTCTATAAGATAAATTGATGGCTGATTTTTATATTGTTTTGGTAGAAATTATAAGCAAATCTGGCCAGATCCAAAAAGTATACTATTTTGTTTTTATTTTTTTTGTATTATTACTTTTTTATATATATTTTATAATAGAAACCTATGTAAATATATATTCAAAAATTAGATCAAAAATGACAATTTTTTACTTAAACAATAATAAGTGTAAAAATACTTATTAAACATATTATTATTATAATTTTTAAATGATTTTTAATTAGTCAAACAAAATTGAGATATTACATACATAATAGACCTTGTCCACGAACTCTCTCGGTTACTATTGAAAATGAAGTGTCAATAACATGTCGTCATTTATTTGTTCTCATCCTAACGCAACAACAATTTGAACCACCAAGACAATCATTTCAATTTACATCAATTTAACAAGATGATCGTCAACAATCTCTACATTCAACCGACCAAGATTTTGTGAATAATTTGTTTGGTGTAGACATAAATAAGCTTGAGTCGGTTGGTCGTTATATTAATAACTTGTACTTATTTTGTATTCAGTCGTTCCTCAATCATGTAGATCATAATCTTTGATGCATATCAACCTACTAAGTGAGAATGTGAAAGAGCCACATGCTCAAGTTAAGGAAGGAAACCCACCTTCACATCATCTATGTCGTATTTGTTGACCACCACGATGTGGGACTGAAAATAAGATTAATGTAATAAAATCATAATAATAAAATTTGCGTTTATTTTATTTTCACTCATTTTATATTTTTATTTTTAATGTTTAATTAAATTTTGTTACTTTTATGGGCTCCATTTTATTTAAATTTTCTAATAATTACTTAATAAAACTAAATTTAATTAAATGATTATTATAAAAATAATTAACTTTGATACTTATTTATAAAATAGTGGTAGTTTGGTATTTAAATAATTTTTAGTGGTAGTATAAAAAAAAAAAATCTCAAATTATTATCAATGTCATGTGACAATATCAACAATGGCATATCGAAATTGTTAGCCAGGGATGCAAATTAGTTTTTTGAAAAGAATCAACTATTTTAGCATACATATATGAAACTAAAGGTTTAGGCTCTTTTTTTTATATATAAAATTAAGCTATAAGCCTTGAAAAGTGATTGATAGCTAAAAAACTAACTGATAATTTATAACTTATAGCTAGAAAGTTAATTAATTGAAATGGAAGTGTTTGGTAAATTTAACTTTTAACAATATAAAATGACATAAAAGGATATAATTATTTTATCTAAATTAACAACAAAAAATGCAATATTTTTATCTAATTTCTCTCGGGTATTGTTTTACTCCATTTTCTTTTTTTAATCAATTTTTCTATTTTATTTTTTTTGTTATATCATTTACTTTTTTTTAATTATAATACAAATATAAATTTAAATAGTTCTTTAAAAGTTTAGCAAGCTCCATATGTATAAATAGTATTCGTAAAACAATGCAATTAATTTATTGTGTATAATTTGGCATAAAAAATAAATTTAACTTTATCACAGTAATAGATTAGAAGATGAAGAAATAAAATTAAATATAATAATTAATATCTTAATCAATTTCGTGTAAGATGATTAGCATGAATTTTTTTGATAGTTACTCTGACAAGAAATTAAAAAAACTGGTTACTCTGTTCACCAAAGAAAATTAATTCAACAACTTTATAAATTAATTTAACAAGTTATATGTTAGCTAATTAACGATACCAAATAGTGGTTTAAATACAACAATAATTAAAATTTATTTAAATTTAACTTAAAATATATAGTTAATTTGGTCCCCAAATTAACAATCTCTCACACAGTTATAAGTGGATATGAATTTTTACTTTTTATAGATAGACAGACGTACACAATGCCTTTTCTTTTTGTATTTTTTTTTTTTTTATCATTTATTTATCCTACTCCTAATAAATCCATTAGTTAGAAAGTAGGTTCCAAATTGGTTTACGTGGGTTGGTGGACGCGACAACAAGAGAGTGCAAATATGTTGACTTAACTATTTTTTAATGATGACACGCATGAATGACTCAGAAATCGAGTGGTGGGCTATAACAACTTTATTTTCTTCACCACTTTTTGAAGAGCACATAATCTATTTTTCCACTAATTATGTCGGGTTTGGAAACAAAATTTTGAAAGGCTCGTTTATTCCATGTAATTACGACTTAAAAACAAAAGTAGAATTATATAGATGGGTTAGTTGATTTACTTCTTTGCGTGGGTTAGAATATCTTCAACACGGTTGTCAAATATTTTCTGTGAGAACAGTAGAAGTACTTAAAATTTAAATTTTAGCGAGTTTACGATTGCAAGTTATCTAAAATTTAATTCGTATATAAAATATTTTATTTTCACAATATTTGCTATTTATGTCATGTATTTTTCTAACTCTTACTTTTTTTATTTATTTATTTTTTATTTTTTCTTATTAAATTTATTATTTATTTATATTATTTTTAATTATTTATATCGTGTATTTAACATAAAATTTTATTATAATTATAAAATTTAAGTTCAATTTTATTTTTAATTTAAATTAAAATATTGTATAATAATATTATAAATTAAAATAGTGTATAATAATATTAATTAAAATATTTAAATTAATATTTTAAGTTATAATAAAATTAAAAATAAATAAAATATTAAAATATGAATTAAAATTTCAAAACTTAATATAGTTTGATTAAAGTAAAAAATAAACAACTTATTTTAAGATGATTAAGCATATTAAACTCCCTACTTGAAATTATCAATTTTTGTAGATATTTCTCCTCATTCCGTTGTGAGTACATCTAATTGGATCTCTCAATCCGTTTGGTTGAACCTAAGCCGTTTTTTAATGGAGGAAATTCCATCTTAGATTGAAAGAATTAAAGTGGAAAAAAATCTTAAGTTTGCATACAGTTGTTTACTATAGACCAAATTAATTTTTTTTTTTTTTTGTCTTTTATCATATATTTATAATACTAAGGCTTTTTTTTTTATTATATATAAATTTTTTATGTTTTAAAATATGTATAAGTTGATCATTTTTTTTTCTTTTATTTTTTATTAAAAAATGTTAAAGGGGCTACATCATCATTGTTTGAGATTTTTTATCTTTTAAATTTATTTTAAAAAATTAAAATAAAAAACAACCTTCATCATCTTCATCTCCTTCTTCGTTATTTTATTCTTATTCTTGAAATCCATAAAAGTTAAAATGGAAAAATTAAAAATTTCCAATTAATTATTCTTTCAGAATTAATTCATATATAAGTTTAATTGTGTTTCACCCTTCAGCCTTCAGCTTACGAAGGGGTAGCAAGTATCAACCATAGTCACTAATCAATTACCATGGTTACTACCAGTGAATAATCAACACTAAACTCTAGTTAATTGTGTTTTCTATTTTGAGTTTGCACATGTTTTTTTAGAATTTGTGAACCAATTTACTAGTTAGCACAATTGTTATCGTTGATCATTATGTATAAATGCAGGATTTTAAATTCAAATAAAAGATAAAACGTCAAAATAATAATATCGACATTTATATATATTAGAAATATGAATTAAGACATAAACTAGTGTGACTTTAATAAATATTAAATATTTCATGATATTCTTCTATACGTACGAGAAGAAATTAAAAAATTTGTTATAAAAACGAAAAATGTTAGCGAACAATGGAAAAGAAAAATAAGAAATTACCTAATGGAAAAGAATACAATTCGAAAGAAATACAAGTATTTGTGGGGTCCACATGTACAGTTTCACAACTTTCACTAGCAAAAAAGAACGACGAATGCTAAAATGGGAACAAGGAATTTCACTTTTTTTTTCTTATCTCGAGATTTTTTTTTCTCTTTAAAATTAAAAACTAGTTTTTAGCCACTTTGAGAGGGAACCCTTTATTTTAATTTAGAGAGTGATATAAAGTTAGGTAATTAATTAAAGCCATATATAAGTTTAAATCGTGACGTTATAGCCAAATATATTCTTCATCAAACAAACACCTGAAGACAAAGCAAAAAGGTCTAGAAATTCAAATTATTAAAAAAATTGAGAGGAGAAAGTATCTAATTCTTGCATACTTTCATATTATAAGTATGCCATTTTTTTTAGTTTGCAATATTAAATTTTTAGAGTTTAATGTGAGAATGGCTCTTGGAAGGAATAAGAATTTTTAGAGTTTAATAGAAGAAATTGATAGACCCATTTTATTGAGACTATTAAGGAAATTAAATTTTGTTTTAGAAAACCAATAAAAAAGTTGAAGAATTAATTTCACTTAAAATGTTTAGGGGTCAAAATCGTACATTGGCTGCAATAGAAGGAATAAAAGTACAATCAATTAATAAGAAAATAATTATAATTGAGATTAACAACTCAAAGTTTATGCTATGTTAAATTAATAGTTTAAGTCCTTATAGTATCATCATGTTTTTAATTATGTCTCTATAGCTCAAAAACTAATAATTCCGTGCTTATAGTATTGTTTTGTCAAAACTTAATTAGTGCTTATAGCTTTAAAATTTTCTGATAAAATCATTAAAAGTGATCCTATGAGAAAATTACATGACTGTGACTTTAATTCAGTGATTTCTAAATCACATAAGAAAAAATGAAGAATAAAAATAAAATGAATAATAGTACTGGAGAAGTTATCATTGAAATTAATAAGGAGGATAACAACCATCAATATATCATGAAATTTATCAAATTTACATTAGTGGTTAATACGAAAAACTCTTTGATGGATTGAATGATCTATTGTAACTCTGATGAGTTTCAAGAACTCGACTATTCTATCTTTTTGTTATAGAAAGCATATTCACTTGGATCACCATGTCATACGTCATACAATAATATTTACTAAAGTTGTCAAGACTTTTGTGATCGATTTTTCGCATTATTACAGTGACAATGATGAGGATGTTCTGTTTCAGAAGATTTTAGTCCTTATAATCATTTAATTGAATTTTTACTATCATGTTGACCTCATGGACCAATTCATGGGTAGCAAAAGTGGATCTCGACTCTCCCTCCACTCCAATTTTAATATTATATATATATATATACAATTTTACTTGTTAATTCACATCCACTTATTTTTTAATTAATATAAATTACCAATGTGCATTTTGTTTGTTTTGAACAAAAGAATTCAACCATGTGTCTTAGAAAATTTCATTAATGAAGGACAAAGATGTAATTTAAAAAAATTTATTTGTTTTTTCTATTTACCATGTAAAATAAAACTTACAAAATTACTCTTTAATTTTATCTATTTTAAATAGTAAAAAGGAAGTATTTTTATCCAAATAAAAATGTATATTGTTAATCTACTCCTAAAAATTCTAAGTTGTGGAACAACAATCTACACCTCTTTTAATCATTACTAACTAAAATGAAATTTATAAAACTACCCTTCAATTATATAGTTATTTAAAATACTAAGAAGATAATTTTGGTCCAAATAAAAATGTGTAAACTGTTGATTTACACCTTCATATAATAAAGATGTCTAAATTAACAAACTTTTATATATATATATATATATATATATATATATAAGTGAGCAAGTATTGTATGGTCATAAGACCAATTTATAGTGTTTACATACTATTAATTTTACTTTTTGTTGATGTTTAAAGTGTTTCTTTTGTGTCTCTGACTAAGCAAAATGTGTTTGATCCTGTGACTATATAAGACTAAATCTTATTTATGAGTTAAATATATTTTTAGTTTTTTAAAATTTTAATTTTTTTGGTTTTAGTTTCTTTAAAAAAATACAACGATTAATCTCGCCAAAGATAATATATAAAACATTAGTTTTTGTTGTTAAATTAATTTCTTTTTTAGAGTACACAATAAAACTATTTAAAAAAAAAATAGGACTAAAAGTGTTTTATATAGGAATTTAAAACAAAATGTTTAAATTTAAAGAGATTAAAAATATTATTTAATTCTATTAGTTACATTTAATGACGTTAATTTTTTTATAATTTTAATTTAACAGATAAATATCGATATTAAAAGATTGAACTTCGTGTCGTGGATATAAATCCACAAATTTGTTTATGATATTTATCATCTTTTACAAACTACATCAATTGATAAAAATTATCTATAATATATGCATGTCATATATATGTCAATATCTTACCATTTAGTATATGTTATCATCATTATTGAAATTTGTCAATATAATTTTAAAAACATATTGTATATTTTTTAAATGTATAAATTAAACTATATTAATATTATGTTATATCAATTTTATGATTAAATTATATATAATATTTATTAACAACTTTTTAGTCCATATCCAATTGATTTTTAAATCCGTTTATGTCTAATATTTTAAAATTTCTTTATATTTCCAATTTATCCCAAACTCCAAAAAAACATTTTAATGTATATTGATTTGTTTAAAAAATCAAATATGATATATTAAAAGATTATCCAAACACAAGTTACACAATGCCAAGAAAAATAAATAAAATAAAGATTAAATAAATTGTTTGTCTCTATCAAATTTTAAAATTTTATTTTTAATCTTTGTAAAATAAAAGTTATATTTTT
>JBBPBS010000629.1:1236927-1256704 GCA_037974835.1 Cicer judaicum | reverse complement strand
AAAAAAAGGGTAAATAAAGAGAAAGTTAATTGCTTCCAGAATAAACAAATGCAAAAGATTTATTGCATGTGCAAAAATTTCATCAAACTAGTTTAACAGAAAAAACAAGAAACATGATATAGCACAAGGAAGAATTTTTTATTTATTTTATAATAAAAAAATTAAATTAGAGAAATGATAAGGTTAAGGAGAACTACCAATTTCATTGAAGATTAATAATAGAATTTATGTATAACTAATTAATTACAGACTTTTAGATTTGAACTTAAGTCACAGCAAATATGTAAAGAGAATGTTGAAGTATATGTGTGAAGTGCAATAGTTTTGGAAGAAAGTGATTTTTGATAATGAAAAGTATATGCACGTGTTTGCTGCCAAAATAGCAATGAAGCACGAATGGGGTATGCTTTGCTGGAAAGAGGGTAAGGTTTCAAATAAGCTATATCAATGACAACTAGAAGCAATAAAAGCATTGTTTTGCTATGACAACTTTGTAAATATGGGACACAAATGCAAACAGCAAAGCAATTGCAAGTTTTAGGCTGTATTTGTGACATCAAAACATGAGGGTACACATGATCTGAAAGGAATCAATCAATCATATATTAGTGGTCACACTCATATAAAACCAATGTTTTCAAAATTTAATTAGATATCAAATCGGTGAAACATTTCAAATCCTGATTCAATTGATTCAATCACTTCAACATAAATAAATAAATGTACAAAAATAAATATCGGTTGAATTAAACGTGGTACAATCAAAATCAAATTATCAAGTAAAGTTATTAATTTTTCGATTTTTTCATTAATTTTTCGATTTTTTCAATTGAACTGATTCAATCGGTCATATTTTTAAAACATATAGAAAGAAAAAGTCTCTTTTATTTATTGTGTGCACGATTTTGCAAAGTAGCATTGGTCTATGTTGTCATTATTCACTGAATCATGGAAAGCCATCATCACCTGCTAGAAGCCTAGAAGTACAAACATAGAACTTGGAACTCTGTTTTATTTGTAAATAATTTAAGTATATTTCCTCTTCTAACATTAATAAAGGAACTTTATTAGGATTGTGAGTGTGAGCAATGTTGATTGATATTTCTAAATAAAATCATATATAATATTATATAGTATCTGGCATATGGTACAAAGAACTTATGCTAACACGTTCCAAAGACCCTGAATTTTTAGTTTTCTTGATCTATAGATTTTTTCTTCAAAAAATGTATATAAACTTTGATGAATAATTTAAAAGGATTGAATTTAATTTATATGTCGATGCAAGACATTGTCACATATCTTACATCAAATACATTTTTAATCTAAAGTATCAATTTTATTTTGTGTCATATATCAAACATTAAACTCATTTTTAATTTAAAATGTCGGTGTTATAACATGACACATGCGAGACACTAAATACATTTCTAATTTAAAGTGTCAGCGTTATATTATGTATCTCATTCAATCAAAAATAATTTTATTTGAAATCGCCAAATAACTCAACTACATCTCAACCTTTAATTTAAATTTAGTACAGAATCAAACTTTCATATCAAGGAATATTTATGCACACATTCTCACCCCTTACAGACCTAGTATACTTCTATTAAAAATAATTTATTTTCATAATCCATTTTTATGTACTAAGTTTGTTAGTAACCACTTGAAGAGTAGTACTTCATGATTTGAACAGATTCTTACATATCAGTTAACAGCAAACAAAAGTATGCAAACATAATTAATGAGTAACATGGAAGATTCTCTCAAATTGCATATGATCCAAATTCTCAACAAGAGTAACAATTATTTCAATTCTCAATAATTTAATGCTATTTTCTTGAATTTAATGAAAGTGGATCTTCTTCAAACCCTATTTGGATGTTGTGATGGCAAAAGATATTATTTACTACAAATAGTTTATCATGAATATGTGCCCACACCTGTTTCAGCCAAACACCATTACAGGTTTCTCAATCATTGATCTAATTATTGACAAAACCATTAAAGGTTTGTCAATCATTGAGTTCATTATTGAAATGAAGACTCCAAAAGAAAATGTAACAAGTTAAAAGTTCAGCACCAACAAGAGGAGAAAAAGATGGGTGGATAGAAGTGTTGAATATGCAAATTGGTCCTTGAAATGGTAAATGTCAGTCAAATTAATTTTCTAAATTTTGTAAATTGACAAATTTATCGATAACATTATAAAATATCAATCAAAATAGTCTGTGTAAATTTTTATCGTCAGAAATTTTGATATGATATTGTAATTGAATATGTAGTTTATCTACGTTGATCCCATATTAATATCATCTTCCTAAGAACAAATTTGTCGATGTAATTTAGTCATCTTTGAGATAAATTTGAGTAGTTGTAATTGTGAATTGATTAATTATGGAAAAATTAGTTCATGATAAATTTAAATATCATAGAAAAATTAGTATGCATTGTGATGACATTGACATGAGATCAATGTTGAACAGTCAAATATTCAATTAACATGTCACATTAAAATTTCTAACGATTAATATGAACTATTTTTAATACTATTTTACAATTTCATAGATGTATTTACTAATTTCCCAAAGTCAAATATTAGTTTGATTGATAGTTATAATTTAAAAACTAATTTGCCTATTCATACGTCGACAAAAGTTAATTCTAACAACTAGCTCAAATATAAAGTGGAAGTAGAAGAAAGTAGAAATATAAACGAAAAGCTAAGCTTAAATTAATTAAGAGAAAAATAAAAGGCATATTTGAGTTGACTTATTTGAATTTATCTACTAACGTAAGCACTTGTGAAAACAACTTATGACATGTCTACAAACTATTTTTAGTTTTTTTTCACAAGTTCTCCAAGATAGCTTATGAAAATAGTTCGACTTGATCTTTTGTTATAGAAAATAACTTACAGATAAGCATTTATATGATAATTTCTTATGCTATAAATACTTAATTAAATTATTTATCCAAATACGATTCAAGCCGTTTCTATAGTGAATTTGGATCTATATAAGTTAACTTATTTGAATTTAGCTACTGATATAAATACTCGTAAAACTATTTAGAAGAGTTTATGGAAACAATTTATGGCAAATTCATAAATTTATTTTCAGCTTATTTCCAAAACTCTCTAAAACAACTTATAAAAATAGTTTATAACTTATTTGAAAACAATTTGACTTTATTTTATTATTAATTATAAAAATAAGTTATACGTAAATACTTTTATGATAAATTCTTATAGTATAAGCACTTGTTAAGTTTTTGTGTTCTAACCAGATTCAATGTACAGGTAGGATAACCAAACAAAAACTAAAATTGAAAACCAAACTCATCCCCACCAAAGAAGAAAAAGGAGAAAAAATAAAGAAAAAGAAAAGTTTGCATTTTTTCGAGGGTCATTTAAAAGGCATGAATTATGCAGAAATTACTTGATTTATATATAAATATATCATCCACACCTTTTAAAGGCAGATTCTTATTTGTCTTTGTCTGTTGGGTAAGCTACAAAAAATCAAAATTCGTCAACCTCCACAGGTATAAAATTCCAAAAGTGTGCAACAATTAATAGAGTATAAAATAAAGTGACAACAACAACAACCAATACTTATCCAATTAGGTGTGGTCTATTACATTAATTAATCAAACTCATTTTCTATTGGCCTCTACCAAAAACTTAAATGTACATCCATAAATATAAAATGGACAATGTTTTTGCTGGCATCTCATAGGAATTGTTACTTTCACAACATGACTAGCTAGCTTTCTCTCTTAAACTATGAACCGCAAACAGGAACACCTGACACGACATTAATACGTAGACACTAGTAATAATTTAATAAAATAAAAATTATGAATATACTCAAATATATCTGTGTCCTATCGAGCACTTAACACAACTTTAATTTGAAATGTCGATGATGTATAGCTTCCGATGCATCTTTTTAGTTTCAAACAATGTGTCTTATTTCTCTAACTATCCAAGTCTCCAGCCTGTAATTGACTAACTATCAATACTTCTCCCCCTAAACATTCATATTGAAAGTTTGGTTAAAAAAAGAACACACCAATACATTGGATTGAGAATTGGATTTTCCGCTGTTACAGCAAGACGCTGTAACAAATCTGGACCGTCTAAGTTTAAATTGACGGCCGAGATAGTTTATACTTAATTTTACTAATATATAATATAAACCATATGAATTCAAATCAACAGTTGAGATCGTTTATTGCGTTAAGCTGTGTGAACTTGCTATTGCAGGCAATCCAAATCCTACTGAATGACTGAAGACAGAAGATCAAATGATTCTAATCGGATTTGAACCACGTATATTCTCTCCAAAAGCTGTAATCAAAGTCCTGAATTTTGAAGTTCATTTCAATGGCATCTAAGTTAGTGTATAATGACCACAGATGAAAAAAAAAACTAAAGCCAATGCATTACATTGGGCTTGGAACCACCTAACACTAATATACCAATCTACATTAATCAGCCATCAATAAGTTTTCTTTCCACCATGATCATGAGTTTCCTATCCATAAATTTTTGAATTATGTCTATTACAGAATATAATTCTGTTAGGAATTAGTTAGTTAGCATTCAGATTGATAATTAGTTGTTCTATTTGTAGAGAGTTCATTGTATTATGTAACTTCATCTTTTGTTAATATGATTCCATTTAAGTCTAGTTCTCTCTCAAAGTTTCCTTCCCTCTCCCGAGGATTCCGAGTTTCCAAAAATGTTCATAAAATGACACTCCCACATCTCCAAGGTTATGCAAACCTCCTTATGACGGCCAACAACCCTAACTCTCTCAATGACTTGCTTGTTTTCCCTCTCGACCTTCTTATTTATGACAACATGACTTATCTAATTATCATTGTCTCCAACCTAACTAATTCGCTAAGAGGTTAACTTTCAACTTACAACCATAGTTGTTGTCAATCTCATATAGTGGCGAGCAGACGACTTCAAAACATGGATAGCATGTGGCAGGATTACCACTATTTGAATAGCTTTTTGGACAAAATACATGATTAATACTACAAACACATAGTAAACGTAAATTAAATGTAAAATAAATAGTTCTAGAAATTCATAAAGTATTCATAATTAGCAATAAAAAAAACAAGTCTTAAGCAAAATATACAAGTAAATACAAACAAAAGTCTGGGAAACAGAGAAGTTGAAGTTGCCATGGCTTGGAAAAATACAATAAAAGATGCCTACTCTGCTCTATTGGCATAAAACAGAGAGGGAACTTGAACAATGCTGCTTAGAATCTTAATATATATGATAAAATGATAGCATAGTCTGTCATCAAACTATATTTATTGTAGGGGAATGTGTGGTGTCATTTGATCCAATTAACTGCATCGGTGGGAAAAATATTTGGCTTTTATTGTTCTATATTAAGAATTATGAGTTTAAGATTCAGAAAGAAGAGAAAGAGAGAAACAAAATGTTGTCCAGTACCTTTACCTAATACTTCATATTATAATTTATATATACTAATAATTAGGTTAAGCACTACTACTACCAATAAACAATGTTTATCAGTTTATGTATAAATTATTGCTATAAAAAAGATAAAATAAAGTAAAAACTATTTTCATATAAGTTATAAGTTGTTTTCATATTTTATTATGGAGAGCTTATAGAAATAAATTGAAAATAACTTATCGATATGTAAGAAGTTGTTTTTGTAAACTCTTTCAAACAATTTCGAAGTGCGTATACTATTAGATAAGTAGATAAGTAAAATAAGTAAATCTAAACATATTCTAAAACTAAAATCTAAAACAAGTCAGAATATTTTAAGAAAATATCCCATCAATGAATATTTTTCTGTCAATATATTAATATTAAATTCAAAATAAAAAACTCAAACTTAACCACAATAAAAACTCAAACTTAGGTTGAATAGAAAATATTATTACATTTATTAAAAATGGTTCAAATACAGTATTTAAATTTTAGACGAGCTTAAGAATATGATATTACCTGTTGTCAATCCTTTCATATATATTTTATCGATTATCCAATATATACGATTTTAATATTTATTATGTCAAATTTTTTTTTCTTTTTATGTTTGTATTGTTTTTTAGTAAAGTCAATTTTTCTAGAAAATCTTATATAAACTCTATTAAATTCTAATTTTAAGTTTTATAAATAAAAATAAATATTAAGTTAAAACAATATATGTGAATTTGTAAAAAAAATAGTAAAAATAATATATAAAATAGGTAGTTGATAATAATATTAATTATATTATCACTGAATATGTCCGAGTTTGTTTGAGAGGTTATGATAGATACCTTTATTTCAAGGAAAAATCTATTTTTCAAACAAAAAATCATTTTTGTTATGTATAGAGATGATGTTTGTTTTAGATTTTTTTTAAATAATTTTGTAAGAAAAAACATTTTTTATATTTAATATATATACATATATACATTGCTATTGGCATGTAGAAAACATCATATAAATTGGTATGAGTAGAAAATCATGTAAATTGGTATCGATAGAGCATCATGTAGATTGATACCTGTATAGAGACCATTTTTATTTTATTTTATTAAGGTCCAATTGTTACTTATATGTTTATTTTTCATGAGGATTCGAAAATTACAAAATCGAGGACCTAAATTCATTGATTTGTTTGGGATGAAAGGGAGACATAAGATAATTTTAAAAAAAAAACATTTTTACAAAATTGTATATAAATATGTTAAAAATCAATTTTATAATAGTAAATAAATGGGAGTTAAAAATTATTTTCTTAAAAATCTCTGAAAAATAATTTCTAAATTATTTAAAACAAAAGTCATTTTTAGTTAAGTTCAAACAAATGGACTCAATATTATTGTGTTATTATGTTATTACTATATGTGGTTTGATGTCATGCTTGGACGAATTTAAGAAGTGTTTCAACATTATACTATTTACTATTATATATTATTTTTAGATTTTTTAGTTATTAATAATCTCTTTTAATGTTATTTTTTTAAAGTATTATTTTTTGTTATTTGGAATTATTTCTTGTGTTTATCTATTTTGTATAATATATAATATATTTTATTTTATCATTTTTATTTTGTCTAGGAAATGTCTTATCCCTTAGAAAGAAGTGAACCAATTTCATCTACTCATATGACTAATAATGAGGCCAACGAATATATGCCTAATAATGGGGGGAGTGTTTTGAATCCTATGTGCAAATTTCACAGGGCGCTTATATGTTTTATGTGACACCTTAGTCCCCAAATAAAAATAGATTTAATTTTTTCTTCATATTTTTAAAACTATGAACTTCTTCAGATAACTAAATATACAAACTTTCAAACATATTTATTTATTATTAAAGTAAAGAGTATCACATAATCACAAACTCGTCAAATAAATTCAAAGGTTTCATCAAACTTAACAACTTGAAATCACAATATCACACAACAAAATCCTTTTTGAAGTACACATACTTATGTGTTAAATTAAGTGCAAATGTAGTCTCAACCCGATGTCACTATCAGAGCAGGAATTCTCAAAATAAAAAATGCTCAAAATAACATCAACACTATGCATATAATAAGGGTCTCCAAGACATGATGGCTTCCGCCTCTCCAATGGTACTAGTCATCACCTGCAACTTACAACTCGTTTGTGCCATCGCAAACACCAAACACAAACAACGAGAGGCGAATATCGAAATTATGTAATAGTATAAGATAAACGAGGAGAGTACGCAATTAGTCAAATAAGCACAAATAAGAGAAACACTCAAGATCATAATATCAAAGGTTAATCTAAATCAATCACAATAAAGCAACCACAAGGATGAAATGATATGCGTGTCCTATTCTTTATACTTCTTCATCATTTGGTACCATTCTACTCTGAACTACTTGGTTAGGAGGCCTGATATTATGCCACTATAAGAGTGGACAGACAATTCATGAATTATCAAGTCCTCATAGATCCTCTCAACTCAACCCGAGACACATATACGCGACAATCGGGATACTCTTGTGTTGCACGGTAGCTCCCGACCTTAGAGAATAACCCACTAATCCACTTAGGAATTCCCCACTAGAGGTACCCCAAGGTCTTTTAGTCTTACCATACATGTACATCCAACTCAAATGTACATCCATAACTATAATTCATTTTCTATTGGCCTCTACCAAAAACTTAAATGTACATCGATAAATATAAAATGGACAATGTTTTTGCTGGCATTTGATAGGAATTGTTACTTTCACAACATGACTAGCTAGCTTTCCCTCTTAAACTATGAACCGCAAACACGAACACCTGACACGACATTAATACGTAGACACTAGTAATAATTTAATAAAATAAAAGTTAAGAATATACTCAGATATATATGTGTTGTATTGAGCACTTGACAAAACTTTAATATGAAATATCGATGTTGTATAGCTTTCGATGCATCCTTTTAGTTTCAAACAATGTGTCTTATTTATCTAACTATCCAAATCTCCCGCATGTAATTGACTAACTATCAATACTTCTCCCCCTAAACATTCATATTGAAAGTTTGGTTAAAAAAAAAAAAAAACAGACCAATACATTGGATTGGGAATTGGATTTTCCGCTGTTACAGCAAGACACTATAACAAATCTGGACCGTCTAAGTTTAAATTGACGGCCGAGATAGTTTATACTTAATTTTACTAATGTATAATATGAACCATATGATTCAAATCAACAGTTGAGATCGTTTATTGCGTCAAACTGTGTGAACTTGCTATTGCAGGCAATCTAAATCCCACTGAATGACTGAAGACAAAGGATCAAATTATTCTTCCAATTTCAGCACCGAATCGGATTTGAACCGCGTATATGTAATCAAAGTCCTGAATTTTGAATTTCATTTTAATGGCATGTAAGTTAGTGTATAATGATCACACATGAAAAAAAAAAAAAAAACTAAAAGCCAATGCATTACATTGGGCTTGGAACCACCTAAAAATAATATACCAATCTACATTAATCAACCATCAATAAGTTTTCTTTATTCCATTTAAGTCTAGTTCTCTCTCAAAGTTTCCTTGCCTCTCTCGAGGATCACGAGTTTCCAAAAATGTTCATAAAATGACTCCCACATCTCCAAGGTTATGCAAACCTCCTTATGACGGCCAACATCCCTAACTATCTCAATGACTTGCTTGTTTTCGCTCTCGACCTTCTTATTTATAGACAACATGACTTACTTATCTAATTATCATAGTCTTCAACTACTAACTAACTCGCTAAGGAGTTAACTTTCAACTTACAACCATATTTGTTGTCAATCTCAAATATTTGCGAGCGGACAACTTCAAAACATGGATAGCATGCGGCAGGATTACCACTATTTGAATATCTTTTTGTACAAAATACATGATTAATACTACAAACACATAGTAAACGTAAAGTAAATGTAAAATAAATAGCTTTAGAAATTCATAAAATATTCATAATTAGCAATAAAAAAAACAAGTCTTAAGCAAAATATACAAGTAAATACCAACAAAAATCTAGAAATAGAGAAGTTGAAGTTGGCATGGCTTGACTTGGAAAAACACAATAAAAGAGGTCTATTATGCTCTATAAGACAGAGGGGGAACTTCAACAATGCACTCTGTTCAATTCTATTCTCACAAAACAGGGAGAAAAGTAAAAACTTCAACAATGCACTCTGTTCAATTCTATTCTCACAAAACAGGGAGAAAAGTAAAAACAAGGCACAATTACATATTAGGTAGCACAAAAAAAATGCTGTTCGAAGAAGATGGATGCAGCGGTGGTCACACAGAGATAGTGCTGCTTAGAATCATAATATATATGATAAAATGATAGCATAGGTTCAGAAGGATTTAGATTTAAATAGTCTGGCATCAAACTATATTCATAGGGGAATGTGTGGTGCCGTTTGATCCAATTAGCTGACTCTAACGAGTGGGAAAAAAATTTGGCTTTTATTGATCTATATTAAGAATTATGAATTTAAGATTCAGAAATAAGATAAAGAAAATGTTGTCCAGTACCTTTACCTAATACTTCATATTATAATTTATATATACAAATAATTAGGTTAAGCACTAGTACTACTGGTAAAAGCCCAGCCCAACTGTTTGGATAAACAATTTAATCTAGCACTTATAGCATAAGCATATTTATCATATAAGTACTAATGTATAAGTTATTGCTATAAAAAAAATAAAGTCAAAACTATTTTCATATAAGCTATAAATTGTTTTTATATTATATCATGAAGAGCTTATCGAAATAAGCAAAAAATAACTTATGAATATATCAGAAGTTGTTTTCGTAAGCTCTTTCAAACAATCTCGAAGTGGGTATACTAGTAGATAAGTACAAATAAGTCAATCCAAATAGATCTTAAAACTAAAATCTAAAACAAGACAGCAATATTCTAAGAAAATCTCCGGTGTCAATATTCTATCAATGAATATTTTTATGTCAATATATCAATATTAAATTCAAAATAAAAAACTTGACGATGGTATAAAATTCAACTCCTCCTATATCTTAGTTACTCAACATAAATCCATAGTTCTAAAGGAAAACTAACCAAAATGTGAAAACTAAAAAGTATCACGAAGTGAAACAATTTTGCATCAAATTCAAGATCAATAAAGTTACAACATAATCATTGGAAAACCAAAAACAGTGATTTAGTAGACAGAATGGAAAACTCAACTCAGCATAGTTGAGTAGAAAACATTATTACATTTATTAGGAATCGTTCAAATACAGTCATTTAAATTTTCGATTGCTTAGCGAGCTTGAACCACTCAGTATGGTATGACCCGTCCATATCAATCCTTTCATATGTGTGAGCACCGAAGTAGTCTCTTTGAGCTTGCACCAAGTTAGCCGGCAAACTTTCCCTTCGGTAAGTGTCAAAATAAGCAAGACTAGCAGACATACCTGGGATGCTAATACCAGAATTGACAGCAAGGCAAACAACTCTCCTCCAGGAAGTTTGGCGATCAATTATTTCCTTCGCGAACTCTGGATCCACGAGAAGGTTTGCAAGATTAGGGTTTCTGTCGTATGCCTGCTTGATTCTGTCTAAGAATATGGCTCTTATGATGCAACCTCCTTTCCAAATACGGGCTAGTTCACCCAAT
This sequence comes from Cicer judaicum, assembly GCA_037974835.1. Classification (NCBI taxonomy): domain Eukaryota; kingdom Viridiplantae; phylum Streptophyta; class Magnoliopsida; order Fabales; family Fabaceae; genus Cicer; species Cicer judaicum. Next base: position 1,245,529 of record JBBPBS010000629.1, on the reverse strand, counting down.
TTCAAATCCCAACCCTGTTCGGCGCTCTTTGCACGGATCAGATTCATTCCCTGTGCATAACTACAGATCTTGGCTGCATAAAGAGCCTTCCGAACATCATCAACCAACTTCTTCTTGTCTACAGGTTCACCGGTCAAGATATCGCCAAGGCCACCAGATTTAAAGATCTTTGCAGCTTCAACTCTTTCCTCTTTCAATCCACTAAGGAACCTAGCATCCAAAGAAGCTTCGATGGTGGGAGCCGCAACTGATAATTCGGCAGCTTGCTGAACAGTCCACTTACCGGTACCCTTCATGCCAGTTTTGTCCAGAACCTTGTCGACAAGATATCCATCGCCTTTATCATCCTTGATTCCGAATATATCTGCAGTGATTTCAATCAGGAAACTCAGAAGTTCTCCCTTGTTCCATTCTGAAAATGCACTATGTAGTTCCTCGTTTGACAACTTTCCAACTGACTTCAGCACATCATAAGCCTCGGCAATAAGCTGCATGTCACCATACTCAATTCCGTTATGGATCATCTTCACGAAATTACCGGATCCACCTTTACCGATATATGTCACACAAGGGCCGCTATCAGGGACTTGAGCTGCCACCTTGAGAAGAATATCTTCTATGTATTTGTAAGCCTCGAACGAACCACCAGGCATCATAGAGGGACCTCGTCGAGCACCCTCCTCACCACCTGAAACTCCCATTCCAAGGTAGAGCAGACCCAATTTGGCTACCTCTTTCTCTCGCCTCTCGGTGTTCTCATACCATTCATTACCGCCATCAATTATACAATCTCCTTTTTCCAAGAACACAGATAGGGTCTTGATCGTCTGGTCAACAGGTGCCCCGGCCTTAACAAGCATTATTATCACCCTAGGTTTTTGAATAGATTCAACAAAAGCTTTGGGGTCATGGAAGCCATACAATGGAAGATTTCCTTCTTGTTTTGCTCGTTCTACAGTTTCATCAACCTTGGAAGTTGTTCGGTTATAAACAGAAATGGGGAATCCTTTGTCAGCAATATTAAGTGCAAGATTTTGACCCATAACAGCCAGTCCAGCAAGGCCTATTCTCGTAAGTTCAGTTGGTTGAGCCATAATTTGTTTCCTGTGAAATGATTGATAAGAAAAAAGGAATTATAATTGATTCAAGGGAAAAAAGGCTATAAATTAAAAGGATAGAATACAATTAGAACTTGAATGGGGACTATTATCCAATCAATAGAACTTATACCAAGTACAATCAATATACCTGAACATGAATTTAGGAATGCAAAGAAGAAAAGGGCCTAATTAATTCCCCACATTTACTTTAATTAAGAGCGATTAGCAAAAATGATCCCATGATCATCACAGCACAGAAACATTAGAGCACCTTAAGGACTAGTGTTGTAAGTTGCCCCACTCATCGAAGGCAAGATGAATACATAATACATCTTCATTTGTCCAAAAGATTGGCATTAAGCATTAAACCCATAAAAGGCATATTCTATTTTTTTGTTTTGCAAAAGCAAAATGAAATTATTATTAATAATCAAAACCAAGCACAAGGGGTGCAAGGTAGGAACATTACAAGCTAAACCCAGCAAGTCATATACTTGCTGAAACAGAAAAAACAGAGTTACAATATAGAGTCACAAAAGACATATTTACAGTGAGCCAATGCTTGAAAATCAATTGAAACTCCAACGGCACTCCCCTTGAAGTAGAAACTCACTGTGCTTCTCATTCTCAAAACTGAGAAAGTACCTGATTGCATTGGTTCAACAAAAAACATCGGAAATGAATGAGTTCCGTTTTGAGACACACATATTTGTTTCCTATTTTCTGTTGAACCGACACATATTAGGTCACTGTCTCAGATGTAAGAACAAAGACAGTCATGGACTTCTACTTTTAGAGAACAACATCAATCATCATTGAAGTTTCAAGCGATTTTCAATTACTAATCCGCGGTAGACCACTTATGTAAGTGCTCTACCGTAGAACTTGCCCACACAAAAATATCAAACAAGTAGCATGTGTTCCTAAATTTTCACCTATCAAGCAAGGACTATGGACTCAACAAAAGCTCAGAAAATGCCTAAATAAAATAGTACAGTATTACAAATGCAAACCAAATCATCATTTAGTCAGATAAATATACAGTAACACAGCAAAGTTTCACAAGATCTTACGCTCCTTTATTAAAACAAACAAAACGAGCTTAATTGGTATATATACACTGTCACTGTAAAAAAATTTGCACATACATCCGATGATCCGATCATATCTCACCACATAGATGATTGTGGAGATATTTTAAGAACTAACATAGCAAAGTCGAATAAGGACGAGATGTAATTGGATGCATATCAAAACTCTTCACACTGTGCATAACAAAATGTAAACTAACAAATCAGAACAAGTAAATCTACTGAATTAAAAGCAGTATCATGGTAACAAACTAATCTAAACCTAAATTAAGGGTTTCAATTTGAAACAGGGTAACAAACTAATCTAAACCTAAATTAAGGGTTTCAATTTGAAACAGCGTGAAATTAGTGAGGAAAAACCAAGATCAGCAACAATAAGAAAATCAAACACACAAGAAAGTAAAATAATTATAATAATGAAGTTCTTATAAACCATTAACACTAACATAAAATTAGATCTATTAAAAAAAAAGAGAGAGAGAGCGAAGGAAGTTGAAAAGAAAAACCTGAAAATTGAGTCGAATTTAGAGGAAAAAATGAGAAATGAGTATCACATAGAAAAGTGGTTAGGTGTATATAAACTATATGTATAAAAGTGAAAAAGTTTATTATATTATTTTTCAGTTGAAAATAGAAATTCAATGGCGAACTATGGCTAACGAGACCAGCTACCAAACATCTCCTATAAAAAAAAACCAATTTTGTTATCGATTTATATATATTATTAATTTGACTCTTTTCTATTAAAGAAGTTAATAAAGCACATATCGATACTATTTATTGAAATTTATATATAATATGTTACTAAAATTTTAATATTTTTTATTATTATTTTGTTACAAAAATTAGTTATTAAATTTTTTTTTTACTGTCTATTAACATTGTATTTGTTTAATTTAATAGACATTTTTGTTATTAAAAAAATTAATGGACATTTCTTTGAATATTTTGTTTGATATTTTACACATTGGGGTAAAATTAAAATTTGTATTTTTTAGTAAAGGATAAGTTAGTACTATTTGTGTACTCCAAATGTAAATTTATGTATACTCACAATCAATTAAAATTAAATATTTAATAAAATATTTTGAATAGTTATTATATGAAGTTAAATAATTTGATATTGTATATCTGTATTACATTTTTATTATTATGATTAATGTCAGATACTCGTCTATCCTCTTTTTTAATTGTGCGAAAGAAAGTGTGAAAATATTAATAGAAAAATGGTAGGAAAATATTAGGCAAGTAGGAGTAAGAAAAAGACAAAAAAATAAAAGTGAAATTTTGTAAAGAAGTTATAGATATCAACATTAAGGGAAGTTTTTTTTTATAGAAGGAAATTAATTAATACATGGATTTGTTTTAACAACTAAAAGGTATATATGAAGAAAAATAGGCTATATGTATTGCGTTTATCAAATGAATAATATATCAAATGAACTTTTAAAATAAAAATAAAGAAATTTTTTTGTCGATTCAATTTTTATATACAAATTAATATCTACCATTTAATTATTCACTTTACCAATTTTTTATAGTCAAATTCTATTATTATTATTGTAAGATGAGTCAAAGTTGTCCAACTTCCATGGTGCGACATTGGAGTGAGTGGGTTAGGTGCAACAACTCAGACCAATCAACACCGTTGAAACAGATACACCTACCTACTTTCATCTCATGTGTGTTTCTATCCCTACGATGACCGGACGATATAGTAGTTACAAGAATATTCTTTTCTTTTTCTTTTGAAAAATAAATTAATTAATTAAGGAAATGAAAAATTATTATTACCTTAAAATTAACCGAATTCCCAAATATCAAAAGTAAGAACAGAATTCAAATAAATTTTCTTTCCAAAACAAATGAAATATTTAGAAAGGAATTTTGCATTTTTCCTCACTGAATTTTCTTTCAATAATTTAACATTTTTTGTTAGTGTGATATTGAATTAGGATTAACAATTTTTGTTAGTGTGAAATTGAATAGTTATTAGCATGTTGACTTTCTTTTGTTGTTTAGTTTTTCTTTTGACTTTTGAATGTATTTCAAAAACATAAATTCAAAGTGCAACTATGCCTGCGCATTAGACAGATGAAAAAATTAAAGGGAAGAAGATTGGGATGGTATGATATTTATGTATTGCTTCAAACTACTCATTTATATAAGATTTTTAAGAATAAACTATCACTTCAGTTTTTAAAGTGTATGTCACTATTATTTTGGTCATTAATTCGATTAAAAATTTAAATTAGTTATTGAATTATTAAATAGTTAATTACTTTAGTTTTTTATATCATAATCGTCAAATACTATTTATGACTATTTTGATAATAATTTGTATCTTTCGAATACCATTATGATAATAAAATTTATCATTTAAAGACTATTTTTACGATTCGATGACTAATTTAAATTTTTAGTGAAGTCGAATATCAAATTATAGTGCACTATATTTTTAAAGATTAAAATTGTAGTTTATCTGATTTTTAACATATTGGTCTTGTAAATGTAATTTTGGTGATAAAACAATATAGATACAATATAATCAATGTGTATTGGGACACGGTTATGAAGATGCTATTTCTCTTTTGTACATATGTTATAATTGAATTTCTTTGTTAAACTCTTTGAAACAAAAAAATTAGAAATCAAGTTTTAGTGTACATTTAATTTATTTTATTTATAGTCCTATCTTTCTTTACTATGTTAAATTACTAAAATATTTTTATCTATTAGAATAGGTTAGATTAAACTTTAAAAGATTTGAGTTTAGTCTACGATTAATTTTTTAAGCCTAAGTTTAGTCTACAGTCTATCATAGGATATTTATTTGGTTTGGTCTAACTTTTTTATAAGTTTGACTTGGTTTTAAAGTCTTATTAACATTAAAATATTTAAATACTCTACTCATACCACATATGCTCTTCACATATCAATATCAATGTATATATCTATATATATTAAACAAAAAATTATTTTTCTAACAAAATATTTTTAAAAAAATCTGAAACAAACATCATTTAAACCCTAAAAAATAATTTTTGATTTCAAATAATAGATTTTTTTATGAAACAAACGCTCTCATTATTACCCTCAAACAAATATGGAACGACTACTGAGTGATTGACTAATTGAACGACTATCAAATATAAAACAACTACCAAATATGAAATCACTACCGAATATGGAATGACTACTGACTGATTTCCTACTTTATGTAATTTAAAATAGGAAATAATATTAATAAATAATAAAATATATATAGATCGACTTATCAGACCTAATAAGTTTTTTTTATGTCTAAGTCTGACCTATTTAAATAAATAGGCTTTAAAAATAGTATGAGTCTAGTCTTTTTATTAAATAGGTCAGGCCATATGCCATTGATAGACGGTCTAACATATTCTCATACCTATATATATATATATATAAGTGTTTAGTACCAATTCATTGGACTATTCTATCATCCTATGCGCTCTTCAACATTGACACTTGGATGTAGGGATGACAATGGATAGGGTTTGGGTATGGTACTATAGTACCCAATCCCATACCTGCGATTTAAAAAAATACATGCCTGTACCCTATTGGGTATCAATTTTAATACCCGTATCCTTACCCTCTAGGTACCTAAGTGTATGTACCTATATCCGTTACCCACACTTTTACTAAAATAGATCGATAAATATTATTGTGATTAAATTCAAAATTCATTCAAATATTTTAAATCCAATCATAAAATATTATAAAACAAAATATTTTTTAACTCAAAATATTTCAAATGAACACACGTTACAATATGCACATTCTAATATTCACAATAATAATTTATGAAGTTGCAAGTCTTGTGACAATATTATTCGAAATTCGTAAAAACAATTGATAGAAAGTTGCAAGTATAATTATAAAGTCACGATTAATAAGACATAACTCTTAGTTATAAAGTCACAATTATTTACATATTCATAATAATCAAATTCTTAAAAAGTTTACAAATGTTTATCTTTCAATTATAAATACTATAGTGATCCAATGATATTAATAGATGTTAAAACATAAAAAAAAAAATTAATTAAACTAAACACTAATATAATAAATAAATAATATATTTATATAAATGCGGGTGCGGACGGGGTGGATACTATGGTACTCGTACCTGCACCGTACCCGCTTAATTTTGTCGGTAATTATCCGTCCCCGTCGCCGTGCCCAAACCCATTATGCGGGTTTTTATCCAACCCATTGTGGATTTTTTGCGGGTACTCATTGGGTCTAGGTCTAATTGTCATCCCTACTTGGATGTTGTGTTCAATACTAATCTATTGGACCACTCAATCATTCTAAGTGTCTATGACATTCAGTCTTGACACTTGGGAGTTGTGTTCGATATTAATCTATTGGATCACTTACTCATCCTAAGCACCTGCACCCTTAAACCTTGATATTTGGGGTTATGTTCAACATCAACCCAACGGACAACTTGATTGATTTAAGATAAGAGAAACAATTGAAACTTGCTCACAATCAAGCATAAAGGTATTGAGTGCACTAACCAACAAGAACTAGTCAATGAAGGAGGAGCAGGGTCAACTCTTGGTGGTCCCACAGAACATTGATTATAATTATGGATGACAATATAACCTGCACCCGCAGGTATTCACCTAAATCCGCTTGATTTGAGAGAAGAAAACTCGTTTTTATTGGTTGCGGGTGTGGAAACAGATTTTTCCCAAAATTAAAATTTGGGAGTAACAACAAATTTTGGAGTAATGATATCCACCATGCACATGCACAAATAATATTAATGTAATTTTTACTCTATAATGCCTCAAACATTAGTAGGTACAATAATATTCGATAGATACCACACACCAAAATTATGGTTGGGTCTTGTGAAAAAAGGGCTTAATTCTAAATATATGACTACTATTTAAGTAAAAAGACAAGAAAAAAACAATCACTTTAACACAATATCTAAAATGCTAAGTTAGCTGCTTTTAGAATTTTTCCAATTTTGGAGATTTAGGTGATCTAAACCTTGTTTTCTTGCACAGAAAAAAAAAAAATAAAGTTTTGGTCTAATATTATTTTTCTTCTAATTTATTTTTTTTAAACCATTTTATTTATAATTTTGTAATTATTTTTTTTAATAAATTTTATACTTTTACAAATCAAATAATTGCAATTTTTCAAATAATTATATAAAATTTTATAACTTCTATTATTTTTATAAAAAAATTAGTAATTTGCCCACACACTAATTATTGTAAAAAAAATGTCATTAAATGGAAACTAAATTAGTAACAATTTTGTTTTCTTTTTCAAGAATGTTATTAAAATATAAAATTTAACACAAAATAAGAAATAAATATAATATCATATAAAATATAATAAAAGTTACATTTTATTTTTCATAAAATATCAAATATTGTATTTATGTCTCTCAATAACATCATTTGTTTTCCTAATAATACTAGTCAAGTCAATCCTACAAATAAACTTGAAAGATATAGCACAGACTATTGTTTTTCTTCTTTTGATAAATAATTAGTCTTTATTAATAAATTTATAATTATAGATACCATTTAGTTTCTACATGTCTAACTCTCTCCCATTCATCGGTCATAGTTGACTTCTATCAACTAGTACCGATTATTTTTTGACTTCACATTCATTTAATTCTTTTAGTTTCATAATAGCTTAAATTTTCTTTACTAATATGATCTATTTTTGTACCGATTTCTTAGTTATGGAAACTCTTTCGCTTTTCCAACGCAATATGAATGTATTTAAACAATTGTCGTTTTGTAAACTCATAATAAACGCAATTTTTTTCTCTTCACAAATACGATATTGAGATTTTTTACTATAAGTTCATAATCTAATAGGTATTTATTCAGAAAATCCTCTCTTAAAAGTTAGCTATTAGACAAACTAGGCAATTAATTTTAACTTTTTTAAATAATTAATTGTTAATTATATTTTAAATTGACATCCAAACACTTGCACTAGGCATACCACATAGTGTTTAGAATATTAAAAAAAAGTACAATTTTAATAATTAAAAATTAAGAGATAAAATAAATTTTAATTTATATAAAATTTTAAAATTTTATTTTAATCTTTATAAAAAAAATTTCAACTTTTTAGTCTATAAATATTTTTCATCTTTTTGTCCTTATTTTATTTTTTTTTATTTTAAAAAATGATATTTTATTTCTTACAAAATAAAATCATAATAGAAATTATAAATGAATAAAAAAAATTTAGGAACTAAACTTAAAATATCATAATTTTATAATAATTAAAATATATTTAATCTAAAATGACCTTTATTTTATTATATAAATAGAAATCCAAACCTTCTGGTAGAGTGTCAATTTAAAGCTCCCAACACTAAAAAAACCC